>PVKM010006167.1:0-45161 GCA_004027735.1 Carollia perspicillata | reverse complement strand
AAAAACAGAGAAAGCAAGATTTTGCTTTCATGAATACTAACAGTTAACTTGAAGCAAGATAAACATGGAAACTCAAGTTTAACTAATCTCTAAAATGGAGACGTTGACATCATTCCTCTACATTTCCCACAAAAGGATAATTTTTAAGATGGGAAAAAATGATACAGTGCCTAGAATTTTCTGGGCACAAGGAACCCAGGATTCAAGTCACTGCACTTTTCTGCGGAAACGGGAGGACAGCATTATGTAACACTGCCACTGTCCTGCCTGCCCATTTCCAAAAAGAGCCCCGCCCGAGCACCCAGCTAGCCTAGTTTCAAAACACTGGCAAGCCTTTGTTCTGTCCTTTAACTGAATTACATTGCTACCCAACGAACTAAGCATATATTTAGAAGACAGTCTCTTCCCAGTTTTTTGTCCTCTTGAAAGTTTCCTAATTGAGAATTATCTTCCACAACATCGCACAGCACTGTACCGAATTGGGAAAACAGTCAGGAACATCCCTGATCAGAAATTAAAAGTCTTAATGTTTCTGGCGTTCCCCATATTTTTTCCTCTACAACAAATACATAGCTGACCTTTGTTGATTCCTGGCAGTATGTGCCCCCAATTCCCTCAGATATTCATTTTTAAATCAACTACAGTAACATACTCAATTCATTAGTGTCAAAACATGGAATGCAAATTTGAATTTTATACCCAAGTTTCCAACAAAGTGTTAAAGGAGCCTTCATTTTTAGATTTCTACTGCTGAAAGGGGAGTGGGGAAACATGGATATGATGAAACAAACATTCATTGAGGATGTGGATATAGACTATGGACTTTGTTAGTTGTCACACATACTTATTTTTTCAGTAAACAATACACTTGTTAAGCCTCTAATATAAACCAATCTTTGAACAAGGCTTTAAGAAGATTCTATCTATCTATCTATCTATCTATCTATCTATCTATCTATCTATCTTTCTCTTTAAGGAAAAAAAGAGTTAGACAAATACAAAATTATGAGCAATGTTTTCTGCCACCAACAGAGGGCACTAAATGTGGTCCCCAGTTTGGCTCAGGTCTGTCTGGCCTGGGTTTACAAACCAAGGCAAGTATCTAGAGGGCCAGGCAAGTAATGGAATTGAAGCTAAGCCAGAGATGAGATAAGAGGGAGACAGAGGAACACTGAGAAACACACAATTCATACCAGGGCCTAAGAAGAATGATTGAGTTTCAGCTGTGAATTGGACTTAGCCAACATCTGATTTTTTAAAAATGATAATTATCAAGATTTTTTATGTAAAAATGTTAATGACATTTTATTACAGTGGACACTGTGATGTGTGGCCCAAATCTCTCTGGCTTGCTGCCCACGCCTATCCCCATGCTCAGCCTCCAGCTGTCTCAGGGCGAGTGCCTGCTACAGAGCCAGCTCATCTAAGATGGAGCCCTTCCCAGGGTGATCTGCACTCAACACTTGCCGCTGCAGGCATACATGGGCCTGGCCATCGTGGCCCAACTCAAGACAATCTGATAGGCCATTTTAGCTGCAGATCTCCTTGTACGGTTGAGTGGCGCCATCATTTGATCTGCATCCCAGCTCAGCATCTCCACTCCCTTCCACTCCCTTAATTCCACTCCCTTCCCCTCTCTCTCCCAGGCGGGAAACCCAGGGATCTCCTAAAACTCATGAGATGCACCAAACCCCACCTCACAGACTGCCTGCCCCTGGGAACCCAACCTGTGTCTATTAGCAACTAATGATCGCCTTTTAAAAAATTACTTTCCATTTACAGTTTACATATAATATTGTATTGGCTTCAGGTGTCCATCATAGTGATGAGACCTTTATATAGCTTACAAAGTGACCTCCCAAATACAGTCCAGCGCCCACCTGACACCGCACATAATTATTAAAATATTGTTGACTGTATTCCCTATGACAGCACCCCCTTCACTATTTTACATCCCTTCATTTTTTATTACTGGCAACTTGTACTTCTCAATCCCTTTCACCTCTTACACTAATTTCTTCAACACGCCTCTCATCTAGCAACCATCAATTTGTTCTCTGTGTCTATGAGTTTGCTTTGTTTGTTCCTTTAATATTTTTTAGATTCCACATAAAAGTGAAATCATATGGTAGTTGTCTTTGTCTGTCTGATGATTTCTTGCTTTATTTGTTTTTATTATTAACGTGATAGATATGGAAAAGAAAATGCCAATTTAAATTATTTGGTCTAAGCCAACAGGCAGTCCAGGCCAGTACTGTCCAATGGGAATATAATAGAAAGCAAATAAGTAATTTTACATTTTTTTAGTGGTCACATTAAAAAATAACAAAAAATAGAAACAAAAATTTTATAATGTATTGCACTTAACCCAATATATTAAAATGTTACCATTTCAAAATATAATCAACATTTAAAATTATTGAGATATTTTATATTCCATTTTCCATATTAAGCCTTTGTAATATGGTGTATGTTTTATATTGGTAGCACATCTCAATTAAGACTCAATTTTTTTTATTAGAAATACAGGGGTTGGCAAAAGTAGGTTTATAGTGACTATATTGTGACTGTGCAAAACACAGAGTTTATTCTTGTATTATTATTTATTTATTAGCTATTGTATTTTCCCATACAAACAACTCTCAACTTACTTTTGCCTACCTCTATATATTATCTTTATAGAAATTTCATAAAATTTACAATTAAAAAAGTAGATTCATATACCTAAGTTGTTCCATATATTTGACTTATTTTCCAATGACTAAATTGAACATCAATACTTAAATTTCAACTCGTTAAAATTAAACTGAGTTAAAAATTCTGTTCCTCGGCCACACTAACTACATTTCAGTGCTCAGGGGACGTGTGTGCAGTGTAGCTGGTGGCATCTTTGTTGGACAGTGCAGGCATGAGCTGCATCGACTTTTTAAAAGTATTTTGATGAACATTTTGCATGCCATGATGTCCAAGCCAAGACATGCAAAAGCAGTGAGTAAGATAATTGGAAAGAAAAAAAAGAAACAAAATTGCAAAAATATGTTCTTAAAGAGAATTATTGCACAAGCATATGAAATCATTCATTTGGCAGCAAGAACGATCGTAATGACAAAGTAAAACTCATGCAGTGCATAGAAGCGCTTTGTCTTTGTAGTTAACAATCACCAGCAATAGATGAAAAAGATGAACATGAGAAGAGAAAATGGAAAAAATACTAACATGACCAGAAGGTTAATACCAGCATGGCGTGCTACCAGGCTGAGGTTAACTCAAAAAGGCGAAGAGTGAAGGATATGAAGGCCAAGCATAGTGAAAGGGATGCTGATGAAAATCTTATCACAAGGTGCTGTCGAGTCCATGTTCATAGTACCAATCCAGTAGCGAAAGGGTGAGGATGGAACTGGAGCTGCTGAGAAGGTGCCTATCTTCACAAAAATCATGAAGGGAGGGCAATGCCAGTAACAAAAGATGTCCAGTAAAGACAAAAAAAGGTCTATTTTCTATCAGTCCATCCAACAGCAAATATTCTTTCTCTACCCAATACCTACAGGTTTCCACATGCTGGGGATAATATACAATGAAATAGGACAGGCGGAGCTACTATCCTCAGTGTTCTTACATCCTGGTGGGGAAAGCATACAATTAACTCATTGGTAAATAAACAGGACAATTTCAAACAGTACTAGGTGCTAAGAAAATGACAGAAGGACCATGTGATTAGAGCATGACGAGAGTCAGCGAGTCCCCTTGGCTAGGGTGACCAGGACAGGCCTCTCCGAGAAGGGTACATTGAGTTGAGGTTTGCAAGATGAAGAGGGGCAGCCAGACGAGAAGCTGGGGGAAAAGTGCCAAGTAGTGCTTTATTTGTAATAGCTTAAGTTCTGAAATAATGGAAGTACTAAATGATCAAATTTAAGTTGTCCTTGCACATATGTGGTTTAGCCTGAATTACAATGTTTTCTTGAATAAGGCCCTTACAGCTGGCTTTCTAGTAACTGCATATAATTCTGACTCCTATGTACCATGTAGAGAAGGACAGCTATCTTATGCCTCTCAGCAAAAATTTTAGGAAACTGTTGCTCTAATGTAAATAAACATATGGACTGACATAGTACTAATTCCCTGCAGACTTAGCCTATTTCCAGGATCACACTCTGGGTGTTCTTTGTATTTGTCCTAGGAAATTTCCCTTCAGACAGAACAAATGGTAAGATGATCATATATTCCCTAAGTGTCCCCGTTTGCCTCACGATGTCCCACTGTGTGCCTATTATGCAGGCATGGTTATTTACACTGTCCTCTTTCACCTTCCAAGGTGTCCTGCTTTGGAGATAAACTATGTGGTCACTGTAAACGGTACCCCACTGATCGTACTGGGAGGGTAGAGGTTAATTCTCCTAGTAGATCTCTCTGGCAAGCAAGCACACACAGGGGCATTCTGTACCCTTGCATGCTCCCAGCCAGTTCCCATCTGCCAGAGATTAAAGATAAATAATGTAGACTGTAAGCAAACGATGTGATTTATCCTAAGCACCGTAACGTGCTCTCACGCAGGGTAACATATTGTCTCCTAGCATGCCCATCCTCCCTTGCCTCCCTCACTGACCTTACCAGCGAAAAGAGCTTCTTGATTTAATGATGCCTGATAGCAGGCACTGAAGACTCCTGGCTTTTTTGATTCTACATTTACCTCTTCATTTTGTTTAGCTTAGTTTTAGTTACTGTTCCTCACTTAAAGCAACCAGCATGACCCTTTGGGTATTGTGTTTAGAGCTAAAGCAATCAATACTAGTCTCAAATAACATGGAAACCCCCCAGACCTACATCAGAGCTGTAAGCAGGACTTTTGATTGGAGCCAAATGCTACCTTTTTCAGGAATCAAAATGTGTTGCTCAGACAGTGATGTAACATGGAGGTGGGGTGAGGGAATACAGAACCACTTTATTATACCAATTAGTGCCTTAAGGAACAATTTAGAGACAGTTGAAAACCAAGAGAAGAGGAAGAGGAAAGGATGTTAAGGATGAGAAAAACCTTTCAAAGAGAAAAAAAAATTCTGGCTGGAATGTGCCTTCCTCCATCCACAGCTCTGCTTACCTGCCCTGTTCTGCCTACGTATTCTTTATACACCACTTTAAGCATAATCTCCACCACAATACCTTCCCTGATTTATACCCCAGCCTCAGAGATAGAACTAAATCCTTCTGTCCCCTTCCACAGCCCCAAGGACGTTCTATTAGAAATTACAGCAAACATTTTCAATTCTCTCTCTCTCTCTCTCTCTCTCTCTCTCTCTCTCTCTCTCTCTCTCTCTCTCTCTCTCTCTCTCTCTCTCTCTCTCTCCTTTCTCCTCTCCCTCTCTCTCTCTCTCAGTTGCAAGCTCCTTGAAAGGGATCAGTTTCTTATCCATCTCAATAGTCTCGGTTTAGCAGCTTGCATGCAGCAGTCACTCAATAACTGTCCTCTGAGCTTAACTGAAACCCACACATACCGATGAATTTTAGGTCCTATTGTTGAGGAAAGGAATGAATAACTGAGTGAATTATAGCCCTATTATGTGGCTGTTTTATTATGTAGCTATTTCCTAACAGACAGACCAGCTCTAAACTCTACATGAAAGATTCAATTTAGGGGAAACAATGGAAAATTGGAAAACCCATCTTGGCAGTAAACATTGAGATGAATAATGGGGCAAAGAGCCTGGACTCTGCTTTCCTAGGCACGCGCACACACACACACACAGAGCCATACAAAATCATTTAGCTACAGCCCTCTCCCTGTTGGGAGAGGAGTAGACCAGAGGCTTTTTCCATAAGGAACCTACCCTCTAATTGGCAAAAGGTAAATTACTATTCCTGTAATTTGGTGGGGTGATAGAATAAGCTGAAAGTAAATTGAAAAATACTTTACTTTCTCTTCAGTTCTGAACTTTATCACTGAAAGCTGTATTTCTATTATTTCCATGAAATTATGTTACAGACACTCTTAGCATTCAAACAAAAACATAAGAAAAATAGGTGGTTTTGAACTATGGAACTACCTTTCCAACTGATTTTAGAAGGTTAAGAATCTCACAGGTAAAAATCTTAGAGAGGTAAAGTGAATTGACCCTGGTTGCAAAAAGCCTGGTGTGGTGTCTGGCATATAATAGGCACTTGGTAGATACTTGTAAGAAAATAAGTAAATGAGCAATCAATAAACGATCAAGCACAGCTAATAATTATGAATTGAACCTAAGTACTGCATATCCCAAATAAAAGTATATTCCCACTGTACATCTTTTACTGAGTGTAATTATCTCAACAAAGATATTTATCTTTCTTAAAATCCAAAGTCTACTAAAATCTCTCTTCAAAAACCTATTCTCAATCCCTTTACATACATAGGCAATTTGGTATTTGGAAATGAGAATGCTAGCAGAATCACCCTTAAATGGGATTATATAGCATTGTTCCAATGGGAGGAAAGTCTCCCAATATCGGTACACTGTCAATAGTGTCGCTATTTCTCCAAGTCTTCCCAAGTCAGAACACGCCTCTGGCCAGTTTCTTTCAGCCAAGCTTCCCTCAGGCTGCCCGGATGTGTACAGTCCCACTTGGAATGTCAGAGGGCTCCCGTCAATCCCTGGCTGCTACTCACTATTCTGTTTCCTCTGTCAGCTCCCCTCGCCCCTGGAAAATCTTCACGTTAACCACCACAGTGAAATTCTCTTTTTGCTTCTGTGCATGACCAGCTGTACATATTGGCAGCCATTAGGGGTCAGACCTTCTCCCCAGAACACCGAATGCATTGCAGGACAAAAGCCACAGTGCCATAAACTGGCCAACAAAGATAAAAGTGAATCACACTTATCTTAAACACAGAGTTTGTGGCATGGTGTGCTAAAGCCATGAAATGAAAAGTACTACACATCCACATGTATACAAGTAGGTTTTGATCTGCATGCTTCTGATAGGCACAAATTTCCATTACCATGATGTAGTTCATTGTTCCAGTCTCCTAACGACAGGGTTTAAATTTCATTTAGTGTGGGTCATATGCAGTTAGGCACTGCTAGTTCTTCTGTCTACAGCCAACACACAAATGACAGATGTACAGCACAATCCAGGGCCAGTCTCATCAGTTCTTTCAAAGTCCATCAGTGGATGGTCACTAATGGTCACTAAGCACCTGGTACACGGTCCCTCTGTTAGTCCATCTCCCAGTGATCCACCCATGTGACATTTTATAAAACTAGTTCATCTAAATAGAAACTTGACCAAAAAAGAAACAAAACATGAAAATGCTGAAAGCAAAATTTAAGTTGGACATAAATGGACTTATAGAAGAAAGGACCGACTGTGAAATGTTCAGGTTGTTGCCCTTCAAGAGAGACTTCAATATCCATGTGTAGCTAGACAGCTCTTCCTAAAATTCAAATCTGATTCCTCACTTTTAACTAAGCATTCACACCACTATCCTTCTTACCATAAAAAAAAGGGCATGCTGCTTTCCTGGTTTATATCACATCAATGGGCTCACACATCAGTGTGGCTGAAGGAGGCCTGGGAGCAGACAGACTCTCTCAGTTGTCTTGCAAAGCAACATGGCATATAGTCCTGCGCCTCACTTTTGGATCCAATGCTCTTACAGTGATGACTATAGAGCAGTTAAAAGCATTGCTTGCTACAGCAATCATGAGAAAGCTTTTCTTCTAACATTGTTCTGAAAGATCTATGAGCCCATATTCCCCTGGAATTGTATCTCCTCTTTGCTGCGTTTCACTTATAATGCTCACAGTAGAGAGGTCATGAATACAGCTCAAGTGACAAGTCTTTTGCTGTTAATTTTCCCCCTGGAGAGCAATGCAATGAAGTAGAAACATGATACAATAAGATTATCTAGAATCACCCTCATTCTGAAGGGGAAGCATAGACACAAAAAGCAAAATATTACCTCGTTATAAAAAAACAAGCAATTTTTGAGATTTTATGGATGTGTTTTGTATACAAGACTCAGTGTGTTTGTTGAACATTATGTAGGGCTATTTCCTGTTGGAAATATTTATTTCATTATTTTAAACATTTCACATTTTTGTATTCTCATTACAAAAATAAAATATGCTCCATAGAGAAAAGTTGGATAATATTAAGACATTAAAAAGCACAGTGAAGAGGATAAATCAAGTTTAGATAGATCCTTTCCAGCTTTTCCTCAGAGACATATATGTATACTTAGTGAATACTGTCTCACACTCTACCTGTTTTTCTATAGTCTGATTGTTCAATCAGACCCTGTTATAAAAAACATCCCTTGATATTTAGAGTCTACTGATCAACTGGATGAAAATCGTAAGTGGGAATCAGCAGTCAGTTGAAGATAAATTACATCAAGATATGCCCTTATGATGAAAAAATCAGTGTGACCTTGTGACCTCAGAAAGAAATACAGTTTTCAGGTTTGTTAGTTCTTAGAATGCCAAGAACAGGGGCACTTGCACACATGACCATCACCCCTATGTGCAAGATTTTCTGCAGCTCTGCCCATTTTATGTTTGGGAGCAGGAAATAATTTCCATGACTCTAGAACTTCTGTTGTTGTCTGAACACAAGCATGTGCCCCAAAATATTTTTTTAAAAATCCTGAAAGGACAAAGAGCTCACTTAGAGGAGATCCTACTGTCCAGCTGGTGATAATTTGAACACTAAATAAAATTGATAACAAAATTTCTCAATATCTTTGTTGTTGTTTCTTTGTTGTTGATTAAAACAAGCTAAGGCTGTAAAAGTTCATACTGATACTCAAAAAACGTTAATATACATTATATCGCAGATAGTTGTAACATAAAAGAAGTATGAACATAATAAAGTATATGTAGTTGTTATTGATTTCAATAAGTAGGGGAGTGCTAAAATAGATGTTCACGTACATTTTTTTTTAGCTTTTGCTTAGTTGCTTGTTTATAAAGTATTGGTGTGGTCATGTTACTATCGAGTAAGTAGAGAGTGGTGATTAAAAGTAACAGGAAATACATCAAACAGTCTTGCAAGAAGAAGAAGAAGAAGAGGAGGAGGAGGAAGAAGAGAGGAGGAGGAGGAGGAGACAGCGGCAGGGGCTACTAAGGGCAGAGAAGGCTGGTCAGCTCTGAGCTTCACACCCAGTAGACGAGGACTTGCCAGTGTACTCTAGGATGAAACACTAATCTAACAAGCTAAAAAGAAATAACTACTTGGATTCATCTTCATGTCTTGGGACATAAAACTGCCAGATAGTTCTCAATTCTTAATAAGTTATTGATAAGAATAAATGTTTTTTAAGAATGTTAAATAAAGGACAATAATTTTTAAAAATGGGCAAAGGATCTGTATAGACACTTCTCCAAAGAGGACACACAGATGGCCAATAGACCTATGAAAAAATGCTCAACATCACTAAGCATCAGTGAAATGCAAATTAAAACCACAATGAGATATCCTCTTATACCTGTCAGAATGGCCATCATCAATAAATCAATAATCCACAAGTGCTGGTGAGGATGTGGAGAAAGAAGAACCCTTTTGTGTTGTTGGTGGGAATGCGGATTGGTGCTGCCACCACTGTGGAAGGCAGTATGGAGAAACCTCAAAAAGTCAAAAATGGATCTGCCTTCTGACCCAGTGATCCCACTTCTGGGAACATATCCGAAGAAACCCAAAACAGTAATTTGGAAGAACATAGGCACTGATATGTTCATTGCAGCGTTATTTATAATCATGAAGCTATGGAAACAGCCCAAGTGTCCATCAGATGAGTGGCTAAAACAACCACAGGACATTTACACAATGGAATTCTACTCAGTCATAAAAAAGAAGACACTTTACCCTTTCCAACAGTATGGGTGGACCTGGAAAACATTATTCTAAGTGAAATAAGCCAGTCAGATAAAGACAAATACCATATGGTTTCACTCATATGTGGAATCCAATGAATAAACTGAACTAACAAGCAAAACAGAGACTCACAGATAGCAGTTGACAGCTAGTGTGGGGGTGGTAAAGGCTGGAGGGATTGAGCAAAAAGAGAAAAGGACTCATGGACATGGACAACAGTGTGGTGACTGCTGAGAGGAGGCAGGTATAAGGGGTCTAATGGTAATGGAAAAAATACAAGAAAAAAATTAAGTGATGAGTTACATACAAAGAAAAAAGAAAAAATATCTACTAATAAACAGAGTTCATATAATGCCACCAAGTGTAATTTTTAAAAATATTTTGGGAGAGAGACAAGTTGCAAAAAGTATTTAGACTTTTGTGAAGGTCATTATGTCTTTGAAAGATAAATGAATTTAACGATTAAAAAAGTAATCTCAGCCTGCTGACCAACAGCTCAGATCTGATTCACCTTGAGAAGCAGCTACTATTTAATACATTAGCTGAGTATTGATATATAATTCTAGAAAATATAAAAAGTAAGTATAGAAATAATGACAAAATGAATCAAACTCATAATTTACCACAGATTTAAGTTTAAGAATAGAAATTTAAGTGCAGAAGACGTGTATTTTAAGGTATTTGAAATGTATAAAACATACAAAATATGTGATTGAAGTTTAAAATTTTAAGAGGACATAGTCTTCTTATAAAGAAAATTTAGTTTTTAAAGTGTGGGTTTTAGACACTTAATTTAACTAAATGATGCATTTAAATAAATTTATAGATAATAATAACTGTTCCTCTCTGTGCACCAAAGCCCCTCAATACTAAGGCATCAATTAATATAGTATATCCATTTTGCCTTATACCTGTTAGCTTTGCATTTCTTTAAGGTCTTCTAGAACTAACAAACAAAATGTTTTTGAGGAAAATTGCACCCCAAGGATAGGGCTGGGGGTACAATGGGGTGGTAATTTGGGTTGTGAAAAGAGGTTTATAACATCATTCAAACTCTGCCTCTGTTTGGTAAGGAAATTAAAATTCCTTACTCGTGTAGCGAACCAAATGTATCCATTACAATAGGCCAGGTTATCCTGATGTAACAAATTAGCCCAAAATCTCAACAGCTTAAAATACTACAGGTCTATTTTTGTCTACTGTGGGTGGACTGGAGGTTTTGTTATATGTTGGCTTGGTTCTCATTCCAAGGACTAGGCTAATGGAAAGACCACTATCTGAAATATGAGCAAATTGGTTTTGGTAATAAATTATACACCTTTATCAACTGGGAGATTCTGATATTCATTCATTTGGTCAGAAACTATTGTGGGTTCGCTCTTTTCTAGGTGCCTTTCTAAGCACTGGAGATATATTAGGGAACAAAATAGACACGATCCCTATCGTAGCAATTATGTCCTAGCAATATTTGTCAGAATGTAGCCACGTGTGTTTCTATATTTGCCCTTTTTCCTATATGTATACAGAATCTGTATATATAGTCTGAAGATTTCCTATATGTATATTCTATCTGAAGATTGCCTGCCAGCCTTGTAGAAGGGGAAAGGGGGAGCTCTGGAGGGTCTCATGTCAACATTGAAATGCTTGGCCTGGGGGACACATGCCACTCCTCTTCACAGCTAGGTGGCCTAAAATGATTGCATGGCACCATTCAATACGTAAAATTTCAGGATGTGTAGGCCTACTATGTGCCCAGAACACAGAAAACCAGAAATACCTGATGAACTTTGTTTTTTTGCTGGAACTTCCATGAGCAAAATTTAAAAACCGCCTGTGTTCTTTGCAAAAAAAAAAAAAAAAATGACACCAAGTTCAGAGATAAGGACATGGTTTTGTCAATAGAAGAATCATTACTTATTTGTTTTCCTGCTGTTGTCTGAGGATGGTTTCTGCCCCCTGCTGGGATGAGAGTCGCCATGGCTCTGCAGACCTGCCTTGATCTCAGCACCAGTCAGCCGCACTTTTTTTCACTAAAATGTGTGCCCTGCATCTTTATGGCTTTGCTTCTTTGCTCAAGCAAATTCAAAGAGAGAGCTTTCTTAATTCACTGTCTTGTGACCTCCACGCCCCCAACCCACTACTAAGAATCTCTTGTCCCCTAAGTACGCACCTAGATGATAGTAACAATTCCTCTCCAGAGGTACAGCCTGGATCCTGGTGGGATCACTTTCTGCCAACCCCGACAATGACTTTCTCTTATTTTCCCACTCTTAAGGGCTCACCTTAAGAAGTGTCTTCTGTAATCTGTCTGATGCTGACAGGTTAATAGCTGGATCCTGACAAATACTAGAAGAGACAGAAGTGCTGCCTGACATCGGAAACACTTTTTTTTTGTCACTAGTCCTTCCCTGCCCCCACCCAACAACTCCCTCTACCCCTCATGTCTATCTGTGCAACTTTAAAAATGGTAGCTTCAAATTTAGTGCTACAACCATTTTTGGTTATACCTCCAAAAAAGGTCCATGATTTCAGGGAATATGATCAAGTCCTTTAGAGACAGCTCATGCTCACTTCTTTGGAAGTATCTAGATACAGAACCTGACAGTGTATCCAAAGTTCTTTTTATCAGCTTAGTTAGTAAAATTTAATTATGTTCTGATGACCAATATCACTCCTATATTTGTAATTACATTAAAAGAAAAGCACTCTCTACCTTTCTATGGTTATCTTATTTCCACCTAAGTCCTCCCCGTTCCATGTAGACTACCATAGGCAAAAAAAAGTATTACAATCTCCTACGAAATGTGTGAAATAGTGGTAAGACATGTAGAGTAGAGAGTACATGAGAAACCTGTACATGATACAAGAGATATGATAAATGTATATATGAGTATGTATACATATATACATGCATACATATACTGGGTTGTCCAAAAGTCCATTTAGTTTTTTTCCATAAAATAAAAGACACATTTTCTAATTTTCACCAATAACTTTATTGATTTGGATATTTCGAGTATGTCGGTTATCTTCTACATGGTATAACATTGATTGTTCTCAATTAATGCCTCCATTTGATTATGATTGCTATCAATTCCTTAGTCTTCTTGACCATGGAGCATCATCCAGCAAGAAATCTCTAGCAGGAAACGTTGCAAACCACTTTTGACACTTTCGATCAGTCACAGCACCTTCCCCATACACTACACAAAACTTTTTTTGCATTTCAGTTGCAGTTTTACCTTTCTTGAAATAATAAAGCATAAATGCTGAAAATGTTGTGTTTCTTCCATCTCCAATATTAAAATGGCTAAATAAAAATTCACCAATTTTGATACTTTTTTAATGCATGCTTATATGATAGCTGTCACAATACAATCTAACAAAATTGTTTTGATGACATTAAAGACAATTAAGCACTACTAGAGCCATCTTACAGAAAAAAGCAAATGGACTTTTTGGCCAACATATTATGTATACATACAGGGAAAAGGGCAAATATAGAAACACACATGGCTACATTCTGACAACTATTGCTAGAACGTGATCATTACGATAGGGATCGTGTTTGTTTTGTTCCCTAATATATCTCCAGTGCTTAGAAAGGCACCTAGAAAAGAATGAATCCACAATAGTTTCTGACCAAATGAATGAATACCAGAATCTTCCAGGTGATAAAGGTGTATAAATTATTACCAAAACCACGTTGCTCATATTTACCAATAAGGATCGTCACCAGTAAGCATTATATTTCCATCCTGGTCTACCTTTTGCTGTGTCTTCACAAAATATAATAAAGACAAAAGGAGGTTGAAGAGGACATGAACATCTCCCCCGAATGCTGTAACTACTGCATGTGAAATGGTGATTTCCAGGCATCTACATTCTGACATTTCATTTGAAGACCCTTTATACACCAGAGAAACATCATTCATGGGACATATGTAGGGATTATTCCATCAGCATCAGTGACTGAAACAATGTCAACTCCAGGAAGGAGGCAGTTTCCTTATCTTTAAAATGAAGTAGCCAGGCTTGGCTGGTGTGGCTCAGTGGATTGAGTGCCAGCCTGCGAACAAATGCTTGATGGTTTGATTCCCAGTCAGGGCACATGCCTGGGTTACAGGCCAGGTCCCCAGTAGTGGGCGTGTGAGATGCAAATACACACTGATGTTTCTCTCCCTCTCTTCCTCCCTTTCCCTCTGTCTAAAAATAATAAATAAAATCTTAAAAAAATAATGAAGCAGCCATTCCCCTCTGGAACTGTGGCCAAGTCCCACATACCTCCTGCCTCCTAGGAACCTTGAACATGCAAACAGTAACTAAGCCAGAGCTTTATGACTATGGTGCATGTAATGGGGTCAGCCTGGCAGAACAAAATGCTGCAGTAATTTTGTATCCATTACAGCCTAGAAATGGAACCCATGAAAGAGAAGGGTATGCAGGAGATAGAAGTCTGCAGATGTCTCTGTAATGAACTCGCACAAAGAAAAGCTCTCCTCTGTGTCTCCTTCCATTAGCCAGCTGCCTCACATTGTCACTAATGGAAGTCTACCCACACCATCCCCTGGAAGCACAAGGGTTGAGCTGGAGAGCCTTTCCTTCTCTACCCAGGTCATGGTTTCCAAGGAGGATGGGTCCGGTTATCACTGAAGCCTAGGTTCTGGGATCCACATTCCCACAGCAACTAAATTGTGTGCCTTTGGAGAAGCATCAGTCTGGTTGTTGGGAAGCACGTCTTCAAGTCCTAATTCTACCTGTTTTGATCTAGATGACCTTCAATGTAGTCCTTATCCTCTTTATCCTTTAGTTTCTATAGATGCATACTGAGCACAAAGCAGAATATATAGACTTATTGTATATACTGTATACAAAGTATTCTAGCACTTAGAAAGTGTTGAAAAATTGCAGCTATTATCAATACTAGTAACAGAAAAATGCACATGACAGTCTATCAAGAAATAAGACATATGGTGTCTTCCTATAAAGCAAACCTAATGAAAAGACTCATCATGTTTGCGAAAAGATAATATTCTCAGATGATTTATTTGTGTGAAGCACAATGCAACAGATTAAAAATTTTTCCAAGTAACATGGGACTAAGTTCTAGATGGGCTGACAACTCTGTTTTTTCCTGGGCAAAACATGTTTCTCTCTGGCCAATCAAAATTATAGCCAATCTCATACGGAATGGTGATTGTCTCTTTTCATTGTTCTTGGATATCTGTGAATTCTTTGCATTGCTGCAAGAGTGATTTTCCTTTTTTATTTTATTTTTCAATTACAGTTTACTTTCAGTGTTATTTTGTATTAGTTTCAGGTGTACAGCATAGTGATAAAATAATCATACACTCCATAAATTACTACATATGTAATGCTAAATTTGTTTCTGAAACACACATCTGGTTTTATTCGTCCCTTCTTAAAAGAATACTCTTTTAGCATTTGACAAGTTATAAATATTTAAAGGGGCAGAGACACACCGATAAATGTACACTTGATTGGTTATAAAGGGAAGGAAGAAGGATTAGGAGAAGATAACACTAAATACTTTTCCCACCATGAATTGTCTAATTATAATTACTGCTAGTGAAAATGAAGAAGTCTCTTACTATCAGGATGGGTTTAGTTTGGGCAAATTAAACCTAACATACTAGTGGCTCTTCCAGATGACATTCATAGGCAGTTGGAAATCTAGGCTAGGATTCAAGAGTAATGCCAGAATTCAAGATGTAACATTTCCAAAGAGGTGTGAGTTACAGTTCTGAGCACGTTTGATATTGGCAAGAGAGATGTATAGCCTGAAGAGAAGAGGACCACTCTCTCTGGAGCATGCCTGCATTTAGAGCAGCATTTCTTATTCTTGGCAGTATTCACATTTTGGGATAGATAAGTTCTTTGTTGTGGGGTCTGTCCCATACATTACAGGAGGTCTGGCAGGTTTCTTATCCTCTATCGACTAGCAGCTGGTACCTTCTTGCCCCTCCATCCTGTTATTTGTGATAACCAAAAATATCCCCAGACATTGCCAAATCCCCTTGGGTGGGGGGAGAAAATCACCCTGGATGAGAACCACTGAGGAGTAAAAGGAACTAGAAAATGTGACCAAAAATGTCAATGAGAGTCAACACTAATGATCTCATGAAAGTCAAACTGCAGCCCTCAAGAACAGAATAATCAGGACCGAGCTTTGGAATTGTGACCCCAGACCAGCAGCATCAGCATCATCTGGGAACTTGGAAGAAGTACCAGTTCTCAGGCTCAGAGCTTAATGAGCTGGGAACTCGGTGTGGAGCCAGGAAATCTGTGTTTTAACAAGCACTGCAGAGGGTCTGACACAATAAAGCTTAAGTACCACTGATGAAGACTATCCAAAGGTACATGGAAGTCAAAAGAGGTGATTTCGGGAAAAGGTCAGCTAATGTGATCATTCGGATATTAAATTGTATCATTTAGGGAGCCACTTTTGGTGGCGATAAAGGAAAAAAAAACTCAACTTGGGATGTGTTCTGGGAAGTAGGCGGTGAGGACGTGGAGGCAGGAACTGCAGATTACTTTGCTAAGAAGTTAGTCATGATGTGGAGAGAGAAAATGTAGCAACTTTAAACTTTGCGTTGTCAAGAGGCATTGTGATTTGCTCTAGGATAAAGGAGACAATCAATTCCATGGTCAGGGCGAAGAAGTCAATGAAGAATTAGAAAGAAGATACAAAAGCTAGAGGGGCCAATTGATGGAGGAGTGTTGTGTTGAGCAACTGGCCACTCTGTTTACTTACTCTCACTCCCATGGCTGAGACATTCAGAAGGTCACCAAGGCCCCAAGCTAGCCTGCCCTGGTGAATGACTTACGGATTCAGAGTAAATAGCCATTCTTTTTCATAGGAGTATAGAACTTCCTCGTCATCAATATGGACCTTACAATGATTCTCAAACCAGAGGTAACATTTGTCAATGTCTGCAGACATATTTCTTTCCAGAAGTGGAGAAGGGCACTACTGATATCTCATGCGTGCAGGTCAAGGATGCTGCTAAGCATCCTACAAAGCACACAACAGCCTGGCAGAGCCATGAATTGTTTGATGCAATATGTCACTGGTGCTGAGGTTGAGAAACCTTGGTCTCTAGGATCACTTGGTTGTACTGTGTGAATTTTATGTTTTAAGGCCTACTCTTTCCAGGCACGCAATTTGCATCTCAACTCTAATTTTTGCCTAATATTTCTCATCATTGTCATTCTACCACAAAGAGAGGTTCACCTAGTTTGGCTGTAATTCCTATGACATTTCAGCTCAAAAAACGTACTTTTAACCCTATCACTGCGTTTTGGTCTATATTTTATCTATCTGCTAACAGGTGTACATGCTACGTGCAAGTCCTCAATTTTACTCATGGCCAATAGGATATCTTTATGCAGAAACTAAACTTCACAGACCACAGAGACCAGCCTGGCTTTTTCCAGGGTACTGAGTTTTACATTGTTTCAACTCCAAAAAACTAAGACACATGCAGACAACGCTTCTGAAAGTGCTTATTTTGCTTTTCTATATACATATTGTCTGTTGAATAAGTCAACAAAGATGCCAGTTCTTTACATTAATACCATGTCCTAGTTTACTCATTCAAAGTTTCAAGACTCCAGACACTGTGCCAAAAATTACAGAAGGAAGGAACAGACAATGGTCTATTTGTTTGAAACATCCACTGTCGGCAATATTGCTGCCAGCCAGGCTTCTAGGCTGATATACAACTGAATGTGAAATGCATCCTTCTTGATTTCTCCTACCAGTCCACTCCTACGTGTGGGATTAGTCATAACTGCAAGGTGACAAGATAACATAAAAGAAAGAAAGCAGGGGAATGGGATGAAGAGGGCTGGCTGCTTCAGAAAGAAGTGCTAGCTCTGCAAAGGGTTACTCTTCAAACATTTTGTCTTGGAACATTTAAGATTAATGGCTATGTGTAGGATGAAAGAATCTGTTGATATTTTAGTCACTTCTATGTACTCAGCATATTTCAAAAAAAATAAAATCATAAAACACCATAATGAAATGATTACTCAGAAGTTAGACTATATTAGGTTTTGTGGTTATTGCTTAAAATGGACTCTAACTTCTCTTGGATTCTGGCTTTGAAAGTTTTGAGCAGATAACTTAGTCATGCACACACTAGACTTCTCCATTATGGGGAATAGGCTGTTGAGAACCCTGAGGATAGATTAACTTGTAAGTAGTTATTCCCTTCACAAAATGCTTCTCATGGCTGCCCAGTTTTTCTCTCCAAAGCTTTCCTTTTCTGTCATGGTCTTTTGAGCCTTCTGAGTATACAAGCAATCACGCAGTTAAGTTCTGCTCTCTTAAGACTTGTGAATACAATTTTAAGCAGGGAGGGTAAGTGTAGAATTCAGGGCTGGGAGCAATTGCCACCAGACCATTATCAGGAAGGCAAAAGAGGCACAAATGAAAGACAGGGACTGATGACATCTCACGGTTTCAACTCAAGAGTTTCTTATGGTTTCAAGAAATGTTAGACAGCAACCCAATTCTGTTTAGCTCTTCAGAGGCAAACTGCTTGCACTCACATTTGTTGTCTCCTGCCCCTTTGCCCATACTTGTCTTTTTGCACTGCTTCCGAGACAGGGGTTCTCATCCTTCCAGATCCTTACTTTCTTCTTCCTCCTCCATTCTCAGTTGCCTACATCAACTTTTTTAATGATAATTTCTGATTTACAGAGTTACAAAAATAGTAAAAAGAGTTCCCAGAACCCCTCACTCATAGTCAACTACATTAACGTCCTACATTACCATAGAACAATGATCAAAACAAGGAAGCTGATTTTAATGCAATGCTATAAACTAAACTATCACCATACCACTTGCCATAATTTAAAAAAAACAAATATCCAATTCATCCACCCATTTAGCAAATATTTATTAAATTCTTACTATATGCTATGCAACATTCAAAGCATTTGGAATTAATCCATGCGTAAAGGTGGCAAAAACTACACTGGAAAAAATCAGTGAATAAAGAAGGCAAAAATGGCATAGGTGTTCTCATTCTAGTCTTCATTCCAGCAGGTCGAAGACAGTTTGGTTCATTCTGCAGACAGTGTTATTACTGAACCTCATTTAGGTGGCACAGGGATCGATCTGGAGGGCACAAAGGACAATCCTAGTTGAAAGTCGGCCCACCCCATTAGTCCTCCTGAGCTATCTCCCACCTGTTCTTTGCAGTTTCACACTTGCATTCCTTAATCCTTCGAAAACTTTCAAAGTATCTGTCCTCTTCTCTGTGTTTATGTCATAAAAATGGCTATTTTCATGACATTTATTGGTATTTTTCCTGAATTTCTTTTCCAAGAGCAACAAAGCTGGATAAATTAGAATAATGAAACTATATACAAATGATTTTCTACTACAAGTATAATATTCTTGAATCTTCCCAAAAACATAATGCCAAAAGAAAGAAGGATAGGACATTTATATTTATACATCTTATTAGCCACACTGCCTGATTTCAACTGCCTTCCATACCATATTTTTTAAAGAAAACTGAAGATTCATAGAGATTTGAGGTACTGAGAATGTAACCCAATGCTGTTTTCAAGTTCAGTCTTGTATAAGCGGTTCATACTTGCAAACACATCTAATAATCTCTTTACAACATTCCTTAGAAGAAAATGAATCTAGATGTTTTAACATGAAAAATATTGTGTACAGTTGCTAAAATGGGCACTTGGAAAATACATAGTGTGGAAAGGAAAGAGAGAATGATGATGGACAGAGAAAGAAATTCTTAACAAATCTAGGCAGGAATCTAACAGTAGGACCGTATCACAGAGGAAGGAGTTGCCAAATCCCCACAAGTTTGGGGGAAACCTATTTAAATGGTCATTTCTTTCACGCATGGCAATGAAACGAGGGCTCTGCCAATGATCTGGTCCTGACTTATTCTTCGCCAAGTTTCTAAATCTTTCTAACTTCCGTTAAAGACATTTCCTTTATTCCCTCAGGCTTCTGGAGAAAATTACTCCCAAACCTTTGGTTACAGAACAAATACAGAAAGAAAGAAAGAGCCTAGACAAGACATAATTATCTAGTTATTGTAAGTTTTGTTAGTGAATCATCATCTCTGATGATGAAACTGATAGGCTAATGTTCTGAAGCTGCAAACCTCATGGCCACCCCACACCAGTTTAAATGTGCCAAAGTACAGACACTCTACCTGGCTCAGGTGAGGCCACCGGCCAGTCCACACTCTAGTTAACAAACAACAGAAAGAGACTTGGAAATAAGCAACCAACAGGGAAAAGTCAATTAAAATTGATGTGATATTCATTGAGTATTACATAAAAAAACGTCTTTGGACATTGAGAAATCATCAGGTCATCCATTCTAGCCAGTAGCTTATAAGCACCAATCTCAAAAATGTAGATATTTAGAGTTTTAATTTACTCTAATAATGATGTCTTTACATTAGTTCTCTCCAAGTTTCCTCCCCATTCTCTCACAGCAGGGTAAACAATATAATTCTCTCATTTCTTCTCCTTCTGTTCTATACCACGAAGTGCTTCCTTTCCTAAAGCAGAAAATAAAAGGGTTTACCCCCCTCCCCCAATGTGACTTTGGAAAATACGTGCATTACTGTGCCATATTAATCTAGAAACAGAGAACTAATTCATTTCAGGGGGGAAATCATCCCTTTTGGTGCCATTTAAAGACATCTGTTGCACTGCAGTGTGATTATTATGGGTGTGGATAGTTTAAGATTGCTATTTATTAGTTTAATTTCAAATTTCAAAATTCAGAAAGACCTCCTTAATTTAGAGCTACCAGAGCAACTGTGCTCTTCATAGCTTTATATAATTTTCCAGTTTGATGTCCTACATATCCGGCTAATACATGGATTTCCATTGAGTGCTTTACTATACCTGTGAGGTAGAAAGTCTGAGACCGATATGGGTGAGTATATTTGTGAAGTTCCCAAAATATTTACTGATATAGAATGCATAAGAGACAATTTTGATGCTAGGAAAAATAGAATTCGTCCATCTGTAATTCCATAGGTATTCATACAAAGTACATACTATCCTTAAAAATAATTTGGAAAAAACACGAGTAAGGTTTTATAAAGATCAACCTTGAAATATAGGACTACCTTAAATTGCTGCCTAACCCAAAGGCATCCACTTCTCTAAGCTTATAGGGACATCCTGTACACACACACACACACACACACACACACACACACACACACACACAATAGTGGCACATTGCTACCATTATTTTCACATATACAAATTCTACTACTTCACATAGTTCCAAAGATGGCTTTCAACCACTATGAAAATTATTGTATTGTTTGTTAATAAAATTGACATCATCCATATTTCATGATTTTCTCTAACATGTTCATATCAGTCTTAACCAGAATTAAATATATTTGGCTCTAGGTATGAGTTCATCTTCTTTTGATTCAGATTAAACAATCCTAGTCAAATAAAATAGAAATTCTAGTCTAATATATCATACTTCAGTTCCTAGCACCATCTTCCCTGCCTCAGTAAACACTACCATAGTCCACTTCAGTCTCCCTGACCATAAGCCACATCGGCACTCTCCCCAAAACCATACTTCCAACACATCTAGTCTTCCCCATACTCTTTTCCAATCTCCCTACTAAAAGCCTCCAAATTAATTTTCCCTTTTCTTATCTGCTCCCCTCCCCCACAATCCATTTTTCCACAAAGCAGCTAGAGTGACTGTTCAAAATATAAATCAGTCAATGTCATTCTCTCAATGTTTTCTCCTGGTTTTAGAAACTACATCTCAATGGCTTACCACAGCCCTCGAGTTTGGCCAGCTGCCTCACCAACTTTATTTCTCCCCTTCTTACTCACTGTACTCCAGCCACTTGTCTCCCTCCAAGGCCAGACACTTATCCCATGGCTGCCCATCAGCCTCCATGTTTCAACTTCTGTGTTCTCTCCAGACCACACTATGTATTCTTCCTCAGGCCAAGTATCATTTATCACACACCCCTGTTCATTTCCACTGCAGTGCCAGTGAGAGACTGTCCATAGTTATGTTACCTGCATATCTGAGTCCTTATGTATTGTCATACTCTATCATAAGAATTTATGCTCCATGATGTCAGGAACATGGTTGGCCATTCATTTCTATATGCCACAATAACTAGCAAGGGGCCTGTTCCAAAAATAAGACCCTCAAACACTTCTGGTAAATGGGAAAAATGAGTTGCAAGGATGAAGGTACTCCCTTTCTGGCTCATCAGCATTGGGACTCACCGTCCCACAGGCTTTAGGAAGTAGCATACTCTGTTCTCTGCTCACTGAGGCCCTCGGTGAAGCATCAGTGAAATAAGAACATTGTGTTAAATAATCTTTCCAGTCCTTGAGCTGAGGAAACCTGTTAACTCCCATTAACCTAAATCAGTGGTATAATATGAGCTATGAATAGCAGAGTCAGTCTTGGAATACAAAACCCACTATTCTCTCTTTTTTTAAAACTCATGTCTAGATACTTTTGTTTAATGTCTTATATCTGCATTAGGAAACAATCAATGTGTGTATCTTTATCTGACAATCCATCTCTCTATCTGTATCTAAACTGTATATTTCTATCTCTACCTATCCATCTATACTATACTTTTAGCACAAGTTTGATAACTAAGTCTTCTGACCTAGAAACAGATACAAAGATACACTACATTAACTAATTTTATTCACTGATTAGAACTCATTCCTATATACCTTCTCTTGAACCTGCTGCTTATTATACATGAAGACATTCTATTTGGTGAATTTTATAAGCCTTTCAATTGTCCTTAGTAAAGAATGATCTTTAAGATAAACTACTACATGTGCTCAATTATGGTAAATTTCATGTAATTCCCAAACATAATGGCAATTTTACAAAGACATTAAATTTTAAAGTTTCTTTGTTTTAATTATAGGACGCATTCAGAAGCAGAGAAGGTAAAGCAATCACGTGGCAAGATCAAATAAAAATGCACTACTTTTAGAAATTAGTTTGATTTTTTCTTTTTTGCTAATATTTTTAGTACATTTTACTTTTTTCTTATGCGCCTAACTTTTTTTTTTATTGTAAATGTAAAATCCTTAACTGGTATCTTTCTACAGGAATCAAAAGAGAAAGAGAGAAAAAACACATTTGTAGAATCTGGGCATGGCTGCAAGTTCTCCTGGCTTACCCTCTTTCATTCTGTTAAAAGGAAGAAATATTCCCAAGATCATATCTACACTCTCCAAACAGGTTCCAATTCTTGAAGCTTTCAACCCAATTCATCTCTCCTCACCCCACTAGCTGCAATTGTCCATGGCTACTGAGTTGGATGACTGTAAGTATGACATCACGTCATTCTCTGGTGCCCACCTAGAGACAACACACCTGAAATTTACTACCCTCAAGGCCACAAAAGTCAAAGGTGTATGGTGCCATATTGTAGGAGAAGAAACGAGGTTGCAGATTGAAAATAGAGAGGCTAAATCAAAATGATTAAAACTATAGAATGAGCAGTCTGTGTCTAAATATTTATTTAGCACCTACTATGTGCTAGTTGTTGGATATGTAGTGATGATAAAGACAGAACCAACCCTTGTCTTAAACCCTAGGAGGCTAGAAAGGGAAAAGGCAAATATATGATGATGATGATGATGATGATGATGATGATGATGATGATGATGATGATGGAAGGAGGTGGAGAAAAAGAAGAAGAAGAAGAAGAAGAAGAAGAAGAAGAAGAAGAAGAAGAAGAAGAAGAAGAAGAAGAAGAAGAAGAAGAAGAAACAGCAGCTGCTGCTCGATGTTATCATTAGGCGGATACTTATTTTAAATCCCTTATCCTCCCATTGTGGACCTGGCCCCTGGCTTTTGATATTTTCTCTGGTACCAGTTACAGTTGAAAACTATGTTCCTCCTTTGTTTCTCTGATGCAATCTTTTCTGTTAACTTTTTAAGTACTTACAGCTCTTTAGCAATCTTCTCTTTCTCTCCAAACTTGAGAGAAAGCTATGTTTATCTGACTCTGCCTGAGACTGGGTAAGAATTTCGGGCTGAAAAGGCATGGGGAAGTACTTGGGAAGAGAATGAAAACCAAAGAAGCCCACCCTGAAACAGCTTTATCAATTGTGTGGAATTCAGGAACCAGGAGAATGAAATGAACAATCACTCTAAAACTCCAAGAGAAATGTATTAGTGTGTATTGGGAGAGTTTTCTGCAGTATGAATAGATGGCCATTCTCATGCCAGTGTTACATATTGTTTTAATGTACTTTATTTAACACAGATATCACATATAAAACAGTGAAAGAATTACAAGAATTCATCTGAAATGTCCTATTCTCTTGTTTAGAAAGCTTTCTACAAGATATTTTTACAAAAAGGTAGACAATCCATCTATGATTAAACAAGTTCTTTCTTTGGCTGAAGGTAGTTTGTACAGCTAATACTTGTAAACAAGACTTAAAATGGTGTTCATAAATGAACATGATGCTGCTGATCTGTGGGTCATTTTTTGTGGTGGTAGCAGATATGTGCCATGATCATTTTATCCAGTTTTCCATAAAATTAAAAGCACATACCTAAAAAGTAAGGCTGCCTGGGATTAAATAAAAGCATCCTGTGACCCCAGGCAAAAACATATTCCTTAAGCAAGAATTAAACCACTGTTTTAGTCTCAATATATTCTGGATACATGGGCCCCTGGACCTACCCAGGAAATACTGTGAAAATACTGAAGTGTTCCATGCAATGAATAGATGCTGGCAAATAAAATCTTAATGAAAGGATACCTCATTTCCCTAAAACATGGCTTTGAAATGCTGGATGGATCGATTGCTAAAGGCTTCCCAAGGAAAAAATAAAACCCTACCATAAGATTAAAGATTGTACGAAACCCAGAAATATTAAGACATGATGACTAGGGGGAAGGTGAATTTCCTTTAAGTGATAAATAGGAAAGTGATAATAAATTAAATGTTCTGAATTCCATGCCAGAAGGTAGAAGGGAAAAATAACCTCCTAATGAGAAGTCTTAATGAGAAGTCGATTACTCCAACACTAGTGTCAACTAATGAGATAGTTCAGACACTAATAGAAAGGGCTGCCTAGTTTCCCTCTTGTTTTTTCCATAAATGGAAAACTGCATCTTCTTAGAGGTCAAGACATTTGAAAGAAAAGACTTCAAAGTCATCCTTACTAGAGAAGATAATAAGTGGGTTGGAAGTTCATTATGTAAGGTGGATATTCCTGAGTCTTGCCTATTTTTTCTCTACATGTTCACTCCGTGCATCTCATCTATACTCATAATCCCATCCATCCATCCACCCATTCATGTATTACCCACAGTCTATAAACTGTATTTCAGACTCATGCCAGGTAGTATGCTTAAGGGCTAAAGAAATGTGTAGGTAGCTTCTGTTGCCATGGAACTTCCTAGAATGGAGAAAACATTAGAGTACAAATTATTCATCACAACTCAGTAAGTGCTATGGCATAAAAGAAAAATGACACCTGTTCTAGTCTGAGGTCATGAAAGAATTCCCTGATAGAAAGATGTTTTAGCTGAGCATTTTTGGAATGACTTGGAACTGACTAAGTGAAAGGTATGCATGTGTATATGTACCTGCATATATGTGCATGTGTGTATAGAGGGCATCTGGATATACATAGTGTGTATCCATGAATATATGTGTATATTTGCATGTGTGTGTACAGGGCAGTGTGAGTGCATGTGATTGAAGTTGCATGTATGTACTGTTGCATGCATGTATTTGTGGATATGTGTGTGTGTGTGTTAAGTGGTGCATTCTGAGTGGAGGTAACCGAGTTGGAAAGGAGCCTCACAGATATCTCTGGGAACTGAAATACAGAATCTGAGCCTGAGGGAGAATGAACTTCAGAATGAGGCTGGAGACCTCGACAGAGACAGATCACAGTACTACAACAGTCATGTTAAGGTTTTCCCTAAGAGTTCACATAATTGTTGAAATGACTTAGGAAGTGAAAGGATAGAAATAAGATTTATGTTTCAAGAAAGGTCACTGTGGCTGTAATACCATATCAACCAACTATAGATGGATCTCTGGCCCTGACTTCCCTCCTGAACTCCAGACCAAAATCTACAACTGCCTGCTGGACATCAACCACCAGGCACTTAAAACTCAAAGCACTAGAAACAAACTTATTTTCTTTACAGAATACGTTGTTCCTCTCTCTGACCTATCGTAGGGACTGGCACCATCGTCAAACCATCATTCAAGCCAGGAACCTGAGAGTCAATACTCTTCCTTTTCATTCCCCTCAACCATCAGTTGAAAAATTGATCATCAAACTTGGGCATATATGTCTTCTTTTTTGCAACAGGATTCCTCTTTTTTGGTCTCCCATCAACTCCTTCCTATATTTCCATACCTATGCTGCGTCCAGTCTCTGGATGCCCAATGCATTCTCCGCCCAGGATGTATAATTGCCACTGTCTCTATGAGGAGCTCCTCAGCAGTCCCCATTTCTCCCTGCAACAGTCTAATGAGAACAGGGGCTTGGGATTTGCCTTGGCTTAAACTCTGGTATCAAACCACATATCATACGAATTGATGAAGAAGTTACTTACATCTGTTAATTTTCAGGTTCATCAATTATATAAGGCAGGTAGTTACCTCTCAGATGTGATGTGATAACATTAAAAACAGCTAGCACAGGACCTAGTCTATTGTAAGTGCTTTCTATTTCTTACAATCTGGCCTTAATGCACCTTTTGCTCATCTGCTATGATTGTTTTCATCCACCCTATCATCCTCATGCAAACTAACTCCCTGTTTTCCAAACTTACCATGTAAGTTCCCACAATTTTCCCATGTCCCAGAATGTCCTTTCCTAACCTGCCCAGCGAAATCCTGCTCATGCTTAAAGAGCTTTAACCTTTTAAGTAAAGACTTTTATGACCACCATCCATTCCTTACAAAAATTACATCTTTTCTGACTTCCCATAGTACTTCACGAATTTTTGAATTCTTTATGCCCCTCTGGATTGTTGGATTCTTGAAGACTATCTCTCCTCATTGCCTTGCACATAGGAGGTACACAGTAAACATTTACTGAAAAAAACTGACAAGTCTAAGTCATGAGATAAATTTTATGTGATGAACCTGGCAAAGTGAAGAGAGTCACGAGGCCAGAAGGATTGACCTTGGGAACTGGTAACGTCTTCTTGCTGTTTGTGTCTTTGCCCTCTACACTTACCTCTTAAAAATGTAAGTGTAACAGGGCGAGCTATCAAGAATAAGATTAAATTGCACTAGGATCTTTTTATCCTTTCTACCTCAGGAAGAGTGGTTGGCTTTGGATTTTGAAATGCTCAATGGAGAGGGGTTACGCTCACAGTTCCCAGTGGGGGCTACTCCCTCTTAGCTCCTAGTGTTGCTGTAAATCCTTGGTGTCCCTTGGCTCTTAGATGTATCACTATAACCTCTGCCTCAATTGTCACAGGTTATTTTTCCTGTGTGTGGTTTGTCTTTTCATGGCACTCTCTCCTCTCTGTTTCTGTCTGTGTGCTTCTTTTCCTCTTATAAAGACACCAGCCATACTGAATTGGTCATACTCCAGTATGACTCCATGTTAACATACATCTTAATCACATACACCAAAACCCTATTATTAAGGTCATATTCATATATATCATGGGTTAAGATTTCAATATATCTTTTTAGGAGACTCAATTTGACACAACCTGGGGGTCAAGGTGGCAGAGACCAGTGCTCTGCTTCCAGGTAGAACCCAGGAGAGAGGAGATGTTTACTGGAAGCTGGCTGGTGGTCAGTGGGAGAAGTACTGACCACTGCACACACCTGGAACAACAGTGTGAGACAGAGGGCACAGCCAAAAGCACCCAGAGCCATGAGAACGACAATAACCATGACTCCATCACCAAGAGCTATTCTTATCCCAAGCTTTCCTGTCATCACTAGCTAGAGAATGAGGAATGACCCCACTATAAGAAAAGCTAATCTTTGAATTCCCTGTCAGTCCAAAAGGGATTATTAAGGCTGGACTGGAGAAATGAAGAAAAGTATTAATTCTAACATATAAATAGTGTGTCTAAATTTCAGACTCAGCCCACAACTATTACAGTGCAGCACTCACTACAAGGAGGGAGGCCATGAAAATGCTACCCTGACTCTCTCCCTGACTTTGTTAAATGGCTACTGGCTGGGATGCTGGGTATACGTCAAGAGTAAGAAGAAAAAGTGGCTTTTTCTTCCAGCATATAGATTTTAGAGAATTGGATCTGTTGTCTTCTACCTACTAAGTCTGCTCTGTACCTAACTTTCTTATCTGCCCTTAGGGAACAAATGTAAAAGAGCATGTAGGCAATTAACTATGAACTGCTGGGGATGTTTTTAGCAGTAATGCTGCCTTTTCAACATTCACATGAATCCACCAGATTCAGCTATTTCTCTGTAGTTGTGGACCAAACAGAATGGTCCCTGGGAGCAACAAATAACCTGCAGGTAATGCATCCAGATACATGGACATATGACATGATTTAAAACAGAAACCTTTGACCATACCAAATCTGAGGGGTTTCTTGTCCTCATTTTGGTGTGTTGAGTTCTGTGACAGGGTATTTCATGCCTTGTTTGCCATCGAAATGACAATACTGTCATCAGGCCCAGGGGACACCTGTTCTTTCTGGAAGCCTAGACTGAATGTAACCCATGGTTTAGCAGCTTTGCAGCCCAAGAAACAGCTCCTTTACAAGCCAACAGAAGTTTGCTCAGAAATATGAGGCTCCTGTCATATCCTTGATATAAAACTAATCATTATTAACTACTCATTTCTAAGATCCAAGATCTAAACTCATAAACCAGGAATCAAAGCAACATCATGGTATCAATCACAATTTCTTAGATCACTAAATAAAAGACACACTAAACCAATAAAGAGATAGCAAAAAAAAAAAAAAAGAAAGAAAGAAAAATGGATCTTTGTTTAAGTAGCATGAAAGAATGACTAAAGATTACAAATGTGGGGAATTACAAATTTCTTTATTTTTCATACTAAATTTACATTACTGTTTATCAGAAATTTCATGGAAGAGAGAGATGAGGATTTCAAAGTAACTCCTCTTATTGTCTCAGTCTCAACATACGATTTTGAAATACCTGCCCCCAATGTGAGTGTGCTTAGGTTTCTTCTCATGCCTCTCATTCTTTCAGATACAGACTGTCAGCTGCAGTCACCAAAACAAATTCCATGATCTGTTTCAGTGAAAAGTCTCTGCTTTATTGTGATTGACAGAGAGAGAACACACTGTGAGCGTAGGAACAAAATCCAAAATTGAACTGCATATGGGAAAGAAAGTATCCTGGGATATTCTCTTGGAGGGCACAGCTGTTGGTTTCTCCCTTCCCCTAGCATAACCACTCTCATGTTTCATTCATGCTTGAACACGCTTTGTCTGTAGAAGATTATTCTTCCTCTGTTTTGGTTATTCCCTCACACAAAGTTGTTTCTCAGGCTTCCATCAGCCCCCAAGACCAAAAAGATCATTAGTACAAAAGCAGCAGTGATAGCTAAGCCTTGGCAAGTTAGAAGAAAGTAGAGGAAGACTTGGCACAAACATGGGATGAAATAAAAGGCAGCAGGTAATAAAAGATATGACTAAGACATAAAAGATATGAAGGTAAAATACACTCATGGTTTTACAGCAAAAAAGAAACCTCATATGCATTATTTTGATTTCATATGAGCTATTTTTTCCCAAATTCATCCTAGAATTTCTACATGATCTGAGGGATTTTTTTTTAAGTTACTTTCTCATGTCTCATAAGACTTGAATTTTAAACCAAATTAAAGGTAAAAAAGGTTTTCATACAAATTTGGAATTTTCTATAATTTTACATGACTGTGATATTCTCTCCATCTAAGAAACCTTTAAAAATTAATTTTAGCTTCTCATACATTTTCAAAATAGATTCTCATATTAACCTGATTTTAGCATACCTTTTGGTTTATCTAGAATAATTTTTACCTGTTGGCATGGTGGAAGTACTACTAGCACTACCTTTAACTCTCAAAAGTATCCTGATTTAAATGATAAATTATATGGTTGCCTTACATCTCTGCCTGTGGTTTCCCCCTGAAATCCACCACAATCTCTCATGCCTTTCCCTCTATGTTTAGTTTGAGAACCAGGGTTCAGGACGGAGTCTAACAATGAAATTCTGTGGCTACTTGATAATATCTCGGACTAAATAGAAAACTCTATTTAGACACTTACAAATGGCATGCAAGGCACCTAGAAACCCACTCATGATTTTTCCTGTGGAAAATGCTGTTTTGTAATTGCCTACTCCATATCCACTTTTTTCTACATGTTAACTAAAGTTTGGTTTTGCTTCGGAATGAGGTAACACTGTGCTCAGGAAGATGGGCTCAGCCCCAGGAGATGCACGGTGACTGGGCTACGCTAATAGAAATCCCACTCTCCTTTGTGGGTGACTGACTTACAATTGACCATGTGCCCAACCGTGACTAGTGAGATATAAGGGGAACTCCTCACTCAGCAAATTGGGAGGGGATAGGTGGGAGGTTTTGGGAAAAAGTTTTCCCTTACAAAAAATGACATACATGAGAGAAATCAATTTTCCCTTGTAGCCTTTGAATGTCAAATTATGCAGATATTTGGAGCTGCAACGGTCATCTTATCTACAAACATATAGAAACCCCAGTTACTTGCTGCCAAAAGCACTCAGATGTGCCTCCCATTCAGACCCCGCAGTGGCATCCAGAAGTCTCAGTGGGAAGCACTTCTCTGAGCTCTTACACTCAACAGCTCTGTGAGCAGAAGTATCAGACATCCTCAACTAAAGTTGAATAGAGCAACTTAAATTAGAGAAAGAATCTAAATTAGCCAGACTTGACAACATTACAAGAAAAGTGTAGTAGGGTGAGAATGTGTGGGAAGGCAGGCAGTACACCCCAAGCCAGGGTGATGCCAGGAGCTCCTTCCCTAAGAAACCACCCAATGAGGACAAAGAAAATACCCACCCTACTGCCAAGGGAGGAAGCATTTCTGTGCTCATTAGAGAAGGAAATGCAATAAGGCTGCTCATACAGAGGGACTGCAAGGTAAACCATTTTTTGAGAGTACATGTAATAATGCATGTACTTTTTAGGGGGCTGGGATAAAAAGTTTAAAATAAGGGGATATATGTTCATTAAACAAATCAGCTTCACTGAGATTGTTTTTGTAAACCTGAGATTAGCTAAGACAGGATACATCCAGGGCAGGATGGCTGGAATGATTTAATTCAACAACAATAAAGCGTTTTACATACAGACAAAGTGAGTACTCTGGGCTGCCCTCTTGCTAGGTGACTTTGCCAAGGGCTCATTATTCCAGTTTGCTCTGCAATGTGAGGTGAGATAGAGAGAGGCCCAGAAGTGTTCTCCAAAGGTAGGAGGAATTCACAGGCACTTTGCAGAGGGATCCCTTTCTGAGAGGCAGCTGTAAGAGAGCGGTATAACCCAAACAACCTGCGAGCAGTTGTTAAGAACGTGTATGTGTCTCCTTTATTTGACATTCAGGGCAGGCTTTGCAGCCAACTATTGGGATCTTGTACAGCATTGCTGACTTGCTGCACAGACTGTGAGAATCCCATGTATTAGCACCATGGTACTTGTTGCATTAACTAGCAGGGGAACACTACGTGTACACGGAAAAAATATACATAAGCTTCACCTTCTAAAATGAGAAGGGATATATTGAAGTAATTGATGAGGGGCTATTCATCGCTGGTGCCCCCATCCAATGCTATATAGATAATAAGAGGAAGGACAGATGGACCAGAACCACAAGCTCACACAGCTCAGCCACAAATCACTCAAAGTCCTATTTTCCCTCTTCCTCGTGGACTCATCAATCCAGCCTACAGAAGTCCTTTTCTAAAGCTCCAAGGAAATTCATTCCCTAATTTTCACCTGATAATGCTTCCAAGGCACTAGGTTGACATGCTCACCTTCAGGTAGCAGGCAGAAAATGACTGTTACACTTCCTCTTACCAAGCTACACACAGCCAGAGCTTTTTCGGATATTGGCAGCAGCAAAACCCTTCAGGTTACAGAAGGTTAGCCCTGGGCAGAACTGCAATGCATGAATAAAATTGCCTCTAATGCTTTCTTTCTCTCCTCAAGTTTCCTCTGCTTCCCAGTCTCAGGCTATGCTCCATTTCTGATTATGATTTCAAGTGCCAACCAGGAGGATTTGAGGGTTAGAAGAAAAGTCTAGAAACCTTTAAAAAGCCAAAGAAAGAGTCTGTACTGAAGACATTCCAGGCTCCGTGGCAAAAGGTAGAAAAAGTCATTTTGTCTGGTAGCCCTCTTGGCTAAACACTGAAAGGTTGCCATAAAGCTGTGCTTCTCATCACTATAAAATCAAAATTATCTCAAAAGCTAACTTTCTCAAAAGCACCCTGACTTACTATCAGACCTGGATTTGTCTGTGGCAAAACAGAGTCAACCTGAGAAATCATGACTTACTTAGGGAAAATTTAGACATGCCAGGAATGAGAAGCCAAATGGAATGCTTGAGTGATGGGCTCATGCCGGAAAGAAGCATCTAGACCCACTGAAGGGCAGGGTGTGGGCAGCAGTAATGGAAGCCTGGCAGCAGGGGTCTGAGTAGGCAGAAAGGATCCAGGCATGATTCAGAAAGAAGACTGGTGAGGATCAAGCAAGGTCAAGGTGACTGATATGGTATCACTGCTTTTTTGTTCACATATTATCTCAGTCTTCACAGGAGGTAATGCGTAATTCTACAGGTAAGGAAGCCTGGCTCAGAGAAATATCCGAAGTCACGTAGTTATTAGAGGAAGAACTCAAGTGAGGGACTACAGGAATAACCATTGCCTGCATGTTAATTAAAAGTAACAGATATGGGGCAGAGGGGATGAAGACAACTGTACTTGAACAACAGCAAAATTTTTTTAAAGTAACATATAATGGCTCTGTCCTGCAAGCCCACTCAGAGAGAGAGAGAAACAGACAGAGAGAGAGAAAGTACACAAACTTAAGAGACAGAAAATCAATCCACCAACTGGGAATACTACAACTAGGAGAGTTGGTAAGAAATTTTGAAAAATGTCTAGACTCTAGAATCCAGAAAAGGATGTACCCTTTGCTTACCCGGATGCATATGAATTCTACAACAAAATTTTCACATATAGGTTTCCAGAGATTATTTCCACATTCTAAAACACTCAGCAAAACAATAAGGAAATATTTTTCCTAAGACATTAGGGAGAAAGTACTGAAATATCACCCCACTAAAAGCTAAGACTACTTTGTGAAATGCAGAAGGCAGACTAAAAATAATAATTAAAAAACCTGCAAAATTATCCCATGAAGCTGTGTAGATAATTGGGGAGAAAAAGTACATTGAGACTATCAGTACAAAGGTGTTTTTTTCTCAAAGATAACTAGTATTTTCTAGGCATTCTAGGTATTATCTCTCCCTCCTAATGCATATCATTCACTGTTTTATCTCCAATGCCTAGAACACTGTCTAGTGTAAAGTGGCTGCTCAGTAAAGATCTATAGCAGGCATGGATGAACGAATGCATAAATGCATGCCTGCATGAATAAACAAGCAAGGCTCCTTAATAACCTACCAGTCTGTCTTGCAGGGGTTTCAAATGTTTAGCATCAAAAAAGTTTAGCTTATTGCTAATGACACATTTGGATTTATAAGAACAAAGAAGCATAGCTAACTTAGACCTACGTCTATAACTATATTTTACAGAACATGAGGGAATGAAATAAATTGTAGATTCAAGTGCTAAATAAGAATAATAATTTATAATGGCCTGCGGTGGCAGCCAGTTAAATTGGTAAAAGCTGACTGTAGGTACCCAGGCCCCTACCACCACCATTAGAGGGAAAATTAAATAGGAATAAAGTGCCCGTCTCAGCACAAGCATACAACAGAGGACAGCCACATTAGCATAACGCATGGCAGCCAGAAATGATGACTGCTCCTATCTCTGAATGCTCAGGAGTTGTGCTACATTCAACAAAATGACCTGCCCCCTTTGATGCATTGGTAGTTTCTCCCATTACCCACACGCACACATCATGTACACCATACGACCACTTTTTTGCATCTAAAATGTATGAATCCGAATTTTTAAAATAAAAACCTCATTTTTAACTGTCTTTACGTCTACAATCCTCTCTATCGCCTTGAATTCTAGCCCAGTGATTTTCCCTTTGCTATTTGATTACCAGAGGGCATTCAGTGAGGCCCGTTTTGGTCCGGCAAAAAGCTGATCATCAAGGTGTGTGGTTCCATAGTTTTCTAATGGGCATTAGTGACCATTTTTTAAAAATCTCAGAATTCTCTTAAAACTTTAACAGGCACATATTCTTTTGAGACAGATGAGCACACATATACAGGGTGGAGCAAAAGTAGGTCTACAGTTGTTCACATGAAAAATAATACTGTATAATAATTGATAAACAATAATACAAGAATAAACTCTGTTTTGTGTACACACAACTGTAAACCTACTCTTGCCCCAGGCTGTATTGGAATGACTGTTTTGCCCAAAGATTTTAATCCCTTAAACCTGTATCAGTGAATTAGCCAAAGTCAGAGTTCTGTTAGGTTTGAAAAGAAAATAAAAATTTTGCAGAATTGAGGGACTTCCTGAAGAAGTGGTATTTATGTCATTGTGTTACAATTCCATCACTTCCTGAAATCATCTTCTCCTTACAAAGGATTTTTTTTATGTGTACACACGCACACTTTCATTCTGCATCGTTCCGTTTAATAAAAAGGGATGCTTAAGCACTGGAGTCTCTGCCTTTGTTGTTGCTGGCACTAAAGAAAGAAAGCTAAAACGAAGACACAGTTGAAAGCAAATGCAAGAATTCAGGGGCAAGGAAAGCTTTGGTAGGCAATTTAGGGCTTAGCCAGACCCCACTGCTCAGGACACTGGCTTTGTCACTGTGTATACCTGCTATGTCCCCTTCGTACCATTCCCCTCTGGCAGAGACCAGGATGCTCCAAGTCTGGGCTGCTTATCTATTTTCCCTGTCACTGACCTGCTACCTGACCTCATTCAACCCTCTGCTTCTCTTTCCTAGCCCCGAGTAACAAGACAAGAAGAGGACAACAAAGCTAGGCTTGGGGGGTCTCCTGATAATTGTATATTTGGGTTGAGTTGTCCTGATGTTGTCTCATCACAATCTCTATTTCACCCCTCCTGCTTTATGGAGGCAAGGGGAAGAAAAGAGAAAAAAAATCAATCAGAATGATATATGACTCGTCAGTCCTGAAGTAAAGGCCAGTCATGTAGAAAATAGACCAGGCACTATACTCTGAGTCCAAAAGATAGGGTGAGCAAGCTCCAGCCTTGGGTGCAATTATGTCTTGAAAACAAAACAAAACAAAAAAAAATGCACCCGTATATATAGCCCCAGAGACAGATATTTATCTAACCTCAGCACCACACACACTCAGCTTTGCAATGTCAGAGTTAACTGCTTCGTCTGTGGTTTATGCAGTTTCTCCAAGTTGCCAAACTCAGCTGTTGCTCATGCAATTGTACAGACTTGCTCACGAGACACAAGAAATGCCTCCGCAGACTTGGCACATTTCTCCAGGCCCACAGCCACTTTCCTAGCTCAAGCCACCGTCTTCTCTCACCCCAGCACCTGCAATGAGTGTTATAATGGTCTCTCCACCCCTTCTGTCTGTTCTTGATCTTATAAACCTTATAAATTGGACCCCATGTCTCTTCAAATTCTTCAATTATTCTTCATGACCCTCAGAATAAAGTTCAAATTCCTTTAGGAAACACTGAAGGCTAAAGAGGTCTGCTTTGCTTACCTCTCTCAGGTAACTCGTGACCCAGCCTGCCAGCCCCTGCCAGGATCTCCCGGACCTTTGACATGTGACCAACTTTCTAACCAACACTCCTGTCCTCCACCCTTCTGTTCACTCAGCTAAGTTCTCATCATTCTTCAGTGTTCGGATTAGTCCAGGAAGCTCTCAGGCCCTCAAGTTTGCCTAAGAGCTTCTACACTACACTGGTCAATGCATGACTCATACTTTCTCATAACGGCCTATTTCCTTGTTTGTATCCCTCACTGATCTGTAACGTCCTCTGGAAATGAATGCCCCGTGTTTGTTCACATTTCTCTCTCTAGCACTATGCTCAGTGTCTGCCATATGGTAAAGTTGAGTATTAGTATATAAACGTGTGAATGAGTGAATCTAGAAGACACACTCCAGTTGTCTAGGCACGCCACAGTCTCCAACTCCCCGCCACCCACCCGGGGCCCTGCAGTGACAAGCTCAAGGAGGACAAACAGCTCAGACAGCAGCAGGGCAGGGACACAGCCAGACAGAGCCTCTGGGGGAAACTTTTTTTTTTATCCTTTAAAACCGGGAAGAAAGGAGCCCCAGGGGTCTGTCCCTGTGCAAGTTTTTTAAGAACAATGGAGCCTGGTGGGAGTTTGCTTCACTCATGCCCTCATGGGGCTCATTTAACCACAGAACAAGTCATGCTGTGGCTGAAATGGCTGGCTAATTTTCAGTCCCTTCTCTCTCGTCCACTCCAGCCTAGAAGCACACATTCAGGAGGCAGCTCCAGCAAACCTTCCAATTTACTTTACTTTGAATTTAAATGGAGCTACATATTTCTCTACGGACTGACAGGGAGAGGGGTCCCGGACATGTACGGCCCCGTTTATGAAAACCAAGCAACCTTTCTGGATAAGTATCTGTGTGATGTGTGTGCTTGTTTTTACTTGTGAAGTTAGAGAAAAAGCTTTGACTGTCGGTCTGAACAGTGAAATGTTAACAGTGACTTCCACTTAAGAGAAGAATAGTGTTGGAGACAGCCAAGGGGACTTTTTTTCTTGACATTCTTCAGTATATTTTGAAATATTTTTCTATAGCATGCATTAATTGTGTAATTTAAAAAGAGAAGTGAAAAAAAATAGGTTCTCTAATCTCTCCATAGAGATAGTCATTTGTCCTACTATTCAACTGAGATCCAGTTTCAGGTGGATTCCCTACATCCCATAGGACTGGTGGCCACAGCGGGGTCATAAACCATTAACCTTTTGTAGCTTTAATTTCGCCTCAAGTTTGATGTACAATTATCTATGATAAATTAACTTAAGATCAAAAAAATTAACTGGAAAGAAATACAACTAATTTATTGTCCTTTTAAAATTACTTTAATTGTGACCACTTTTTTAAAGATCATCCTAGCAAACTGTATTCAATTCTCAGTTTGGCTTAGTTTCATTTTAAGTGAACAAATACCCTCCCCCGCAACACAAAGATAACAAAAAGAGACACATTAGAAAAGATTAACTTGGAGTGGTTTTTTTCCCCCAAGCTCTAGAGGAACCCACTGTCCCCACCCCCCTCAATCATTCACTTTTGTTCCCTTTTGGTAAGTGGTGCCACTTCACTTCAGAAAGTGTGATTTGCAAAGGTATGGGAAGAAGCCCCAGCTCTGGGTCTCCTGGGGCACTAACTAGGTCTTTAAGATCACACATCACCTGGCTATAATTGCCTTGACACCATCACCCACTGACTCAAACAATCACCTTTATAGTAATACCCTCAGCACGCAGAAAGCTCCTGATTATATAAGCTACAAGCGGGAACACCTGGGACAAAGTGCCCTGTGGGGTACCTCTCAGATAAGCTCCTTGATTTCTTAATCCTCTGTCCTTCTGTCAAATCAGCTGGAGAGCAGAGGAGCGGGGAGGGTGTGAACAACCTCCTGAGGATTCAGAGGCTGAACATGAGCCAGATGCAACTTATATTTCTGTCATAAGAAGCTACTATTAATATTTCTTGCTTTTTACATACAAGTGAAAGAAATAGGATCTTGAGGGAACATGGAGGGAGCTTCCCACTATCTAGTAACGCAAATTTCTTGTCTTGACATTCAAGGCCCTATGTGTTGTGCATGTGGCTCTCCTCAGCCTTTTTCAAGGTCTGAATGTTTCCAATAACAGCTACGTACCAGGCGATAAGCTAGGTGCTTGGACACCAGGCAGCACGGCTAAACACAAAAATGACCCCAGGATCTTGTTACAGGTAAATGAGGGAGCCTGCCTGCCTCATTATGCTGGCTTTGGGCTGCTTTCTTTACTGAGATGGGAGGCTAAGATGGTGCTATTTCCTACTGACAAGAAATCTGGGGGCAAGCTTTAGTAACACAGGAACCTCCTTGTGGGTAGTGTGTTGTTTTTGTCCACCTGGCTTGGGTACTCTGTTTTGTTTTGGGTTTTTTTTTCCACCTCAGTCCTTTATCTTCTTAATTCTTGCATTTTATAACCCTGCTAAAACTTTCAGGTTTTGAATACTACATTTGAAATAATCAAACACATCCTACAAAAGGCTTCCCACTAATACCATGTATTATGTAATTAGGCATGCTACAGGTTGAATTCTGGACCCTGCACATCCCGTGAACCCCTACTAAGTGTTACGGCATGTGGTGGATACTCCCTAAAAAATCCTCTCTTGACAGGTGGTGGAAGGTTGGGAATGAAGATTTTTCAATCGTGGCTGGCATGACAAGAAGAGACAATGAGGAACAAGGGGACACTGGGCTTGGGGGACTGCCAGATAGGTGACCATGGCAATATCAAAAGTTGTCAGGAAGAATGGAACAATTAGGAAAGTCATGTATGGTAGAAAGAAAGAAGATGTTAGATGTTCTGGTAAGTTCATGGGTCAACTAAGGGGACTGAAAAGGAAAGGAGAAAGATGAGAGAGACAAAGAGCCAAAACCCAGAAGCTGAGTGTCATTGCAAGACTGTGATTCCATGAGCAAAAGGAATATGTCAAACACAAGAGTTCTCATACATGGAAGCCAGGACTGTCCTTTTCTCTGAAAGGGGAAGCAAGAATTTCCAAATGCCTGGACACCTTTAGCTAATGCTACATATCCATAGATGACTATTCAGAGACCCTAATGATCACTGTACTATATTAACAGGGAAGCATTTAGTTGGAAGTCTAAAAGTAGCTTTCCTGCACAAGGTGAGGATATTATTCTATCCAATCTAGAACCAGGAGAGATTTAAGTCCTTAGCCAAAATTTCTTGTTATGTAAAAGAGAAAGTGTTTCTGAAGTTTTAGTGTAGTCAGTCCTCCATAAACCTGATAGCATGCCTGGATAGTCTTTGAGATATCAAGAAGAGGTTGGCTTTATCATTATAGCCATCCGAAATGTGCTAGTTCAAAGGTTTGGCTCAAAGAAGTACTTGGATACAATTTTTGTGATTATTTCAAAAACACACAGATAATGCAAAATCCCCACTTGACTTATACCTCAAATTGAGAAATGAAAACTCACTATTTTAATTCAGGCCACATAAGTGTTCTTGAAACAGGCCAAGAGGCGTGATGAGGTGAAGAGATTTTTCCCAGGAGCCTTCTGTGTTGCTTTCCAGGGCCTCGAATGGCGCTGAGATGTGCAGAAGATTCTGGCTGCTCTCTGCACAGGTTTGAGGGTGTGAATGAAATGTTCCTCCGTCGTCATCTCCATGGGGGGAAAATCTCATTTTAGTAACATCTTGCCATGTACAAGAGTTATTTTTTGAAAATGTTTCTAAGCTTGTCAAAATATTCATTGGTATTGCCTTATTTCTAAATATTCAGCCTTTACTGAGAAGGTACATTTTTCAACATGACATATTTAAAAAAAGAGCTAATATGACAAAGGAAAATCACAAAATATAAAAGCCAATGTGGCACAAAAAATTTGCTGGCATTGAAGTGACTAGCTTATCCTGTTTTCTATATAAACTTAGAGTATGTTCCAACTTAACTGTTCTCCTCCGTAGATACTACATCTGAAGAACTATTAACAGACTTCGTAACTTCAGCCCAAGTCATAAGGAAAATCCAAGGAATGTGTTTTCTTCAAAGAGTATCACCATTTGTAGTATAATAAAATATTCAAGAATATATGATACACATACACATGAATATATTAAAAATTCAGGAAAGAGGGATGATCCTAAAATTGTTCAAATCTTAGTTTGCTCTCATGATTCTACATCTTGACTGAATTTGGAATGATGTTGCTACCTGGGGAGCATGAGACAGAGCACATTCAGTTACTACCTTTAACAGGAGGTGGTGGTACAGGGTTCCCATTTCACCTGGGGTTTCAGTTCACCTTAAGTTATGCTGATCATCAGGGGGAAGGGTAAGATGGTGAGCAGAATGAAAGAGCCTTTAGCAGTATTTCTTATTAAGTGGAAGCTGAGACACTTCAAAGTTCAGTTGGTTAAAGCAATTTATCTGAAATATTGCAACAGACTTTGACAGAGGCTTATAGGGATCTAACCTCTCCACTCCTCTCTGACCTATCAGATGCATTTTCCCTCCGTATAACAAAGGAAAACTTTGCTTTGTTCTGAAGGAAATCCACCATATCATTTCAAGTTCATAGCCTTGGGCAACTGCCAACTATTCTGAAATTGCTCCAACTCACTTGAATATTGGTGTTGCTTTAAACAGAGAATGGTTAGCTGCTATTTCTCAAACACAGGGACAAACTAGCATCTCAGGTTCTTCCCAAGTGCGTCTGGAAGCATCTTCTTATCTTCTTTTCAGAAGGCTCTTCCAGGAAAGTTTCCAAAATAAGATTTTTAGTTAGGATGGCAATGATCACCTGATACTTCTTTTTCAACAAGGTGTGGATAGGCTTCTTTCAAAGAATGTGGTAAAGATGTGAATTCAGTGTGATTGCCTAAATTACTGCTCTGGGTTAGGCCTCCCTGAAAACATGTGGAGATATACATTTTCCCCTTAACTCTTCTACCTAGAATGCTCTCCTCCTTATTCTCTACCAGGAAATCTGCGTTATTCAAGATGCTACCTAAATATCAACATCACTGTGAAGCTTTTCCTACCTGTAACACAGAACCTCTAATGCTACTGGTTCTGTGTTCCCACAGTGCTTTGCTCATACAAACGTAACTGCCAAGTTGTTATAAATCTGTCCCCTTCTAGAGTATCAATGTGTTCAGGGAAGGTGTATGAACTCTTCCTCATCTGAACATGTATAGCCAATTTATATAATTAAGATCCATTTCTTTTCCCAATTACCATTCAATTGTTTACAAGGCTCTATGCATTCACAGAACTATAAGGAAGACCTGTGCCTATGGTTCACAGCAGATCTGTTCTTCTCCACGGAGAATATCTAAATTCTGTACAGTTTCAGGTAGAGTGTCAGACTTTTCACACAGAAGTCCAAACTCACTTCAATAATTTTTATTTTACAGTTAAAGTGTAACTACTTTTATTAGAAAAAGAATTAGAAAGTAGTGAATATAAATTACCTCTACGAATCCTTGAAAGTTGAGGAACAGCCTTCAACTTAGAACACCGTTCATTAAATGCTGACACGAAAACTCAACAATGTGGGATTATTCTGCAATGTCCAGTAGATTAAACACCAAGTGGTCCATTGAGTAGCAGAAAATTTCCATATTTCCTAGGCAAACCTACATCTCTGTAGAATGCACCTTCCATTTAAGATGGGAGAGACAACCAAAGCATGGCCGATACTCTTCTGTGTTATTCCTTTAACTTTCCCAGGCATATAGTTCCTAGCATAAACAGAACGGAAGGTTAAAATCCACTCCTCAATTGATTACAAAGAGGCATAAGATCCCAAGTTATAGAGAGGACGGATGGCCTGCGGAGAGGACAACAGTGTGGGAATGGCATTTCCTTCCTGCCTCTACCCCTGACCATGCATCACCATGAGAAAATCACTTTGCCTCAGAAGTGCAGTTTCCTATTCTGTGCAATAAGGGAGACAGGCTAAGGGACCTGTAGGATTTCACCCAGTCTAAGAGGCTGTATTTCATTTGGATTCTCTCTGGATCTTTTCCTTGCAGCTCGAAATTCTGCATGCCTTATATCCTATTTTCTATCATCCTAACACAAACTCCCTTCCCCCAATACCAAGCCACCAAGTGTTTACAGTTCAAGAACCACAGAAAGCTGAGAGAGAGAGAGATAGACAGACAGACATCATAAAAGAACTTAGGGACTCTGCAGCTCTTACCACTGCTCTGTAGTGATCTTAATTATACATCAATCAACCCCAGCTCAAATGGGAGGTGACAAAATGGGACTTTTGGCTGATCTTAAAGGACAAGCTTGAGAAGGCAAGAACATTCTGAATTATGACAACTGAACAGGTAGTTTTATCCACTTGGAGGGAAAATATTCAAAATTTCTAATCATTTGAACTCACCATAGTGAGATTTCTAAAGGAAAAAAAAAACAAACTCCAATATAAATCCTACCAGGAAAAAAATGCCTTACTCATTTATTTAAATAACCTGGTATTCAGATTATTTTTCCCTCTTCCTCACTTCTTTTCTCCCTCTTATTCTCCCCATTGCTCCCTCTTTTTCTGTGCTTTCTTGCACTAGGGAAGAATTGATATAGTACATAAAACACATTCTATAATCCTGAGCCACTACATTAATAGTTAAAAGCTGGAAATAACTTTTTTGATTTACACCAAGTAGCTGAGTTTTATTTGCCCTTTTGAAAAGGACCATTTTCCTATGAACAGTAAAGGTATGTTACTTGAATTTCTTCTCCAGGAATATACTTTAAAGGGTTAACAATAAAATGGGTATATTCACATAGCTCTATGTTATTATTAGAGCACCCAGAAAAAGTACAATATCATTCAAATAGCTTTAATAGTATTTTTATACCAGTTCATTAATTTCACAAGTTATTTTTATCTTGATTGACATTGAGACCCCTAAAAGATAGTGCTTAATATTTCAATACTGAAGACAACACATTTTATCTAAACAACCATGTAACAGTACAAAATCACAAATGATAAGTAGTCATATTTAAATGTTTCATTTAAACACATTGAAACTCCCAAGAAAAACCAACATAACTCCTATTTTTTATTGTTTAATTCAGATTTCAACAAATACATTTCAAATGTGTTTAGGATTCCATCCCAGCCAAAGAATAGCAGCAGATAAAAGGGTAAAACCAGGCATGATCCCAGGCATAATCCCAAAGGCAAGATGCAAATAAAACGTCTCGTCAGCTCTTAGCCTTAATGCATTTTACCTTAAACATTTACATTAACAGATGGTCCCCAGCAGTGCTATAAACTTACTTCTGAGTTCATTTCGATGTCACTCTTAACCCCATCTATCACTATCCATGCAGCAGAAAATGCCACAGGGGGTTTGAATCAGAGTAAGGAGAGAGGACAAACTCTCTGAAGCAGTTGGTGTCACCTACAAACATGTGCTTGACCTTTGTTTTAAAAAAAATCGATAGGAGAATTAATGACTGATGAAAGGAAAAAGATGAGGAGAAGAATCAACCAAAGTCACCACATTGACCCGTTGGAGGATGCAGCAAGGATATTTACCTATCACCCTGAGCCCTTAAAGGCCTTCTTTTTCTCTAATTTTCCAAACAGCACAGAGACACAGGCAACAAAACAGTCATGGGTTATTACAGATGCCAGAAAAAAAATTAAGAAATAGATGTAAAGTTAGCAATTTTATCTTGTGTAAGAAAAAAGATACTTCTTTTATTATCATGAATTAGACTTCAACAGTCAGCTAAGAATATTAAAAAATGATAGTTTTATTACACATTTACTAACATATCATTGGCTTAGAGTTGACAATGTTTTATTGGAATGTTTTAAACTTAATCATCATATAGACAAATTGAGGGTTTTTTTTTTTTTTGGTGTACAGTTCCATGAATTTTATACATGTATCAGTTTGTGTAACCACCACCACAATCAGGATAAAGAATGTTTCTTTCAGTTCCCAAAACTCTCCCATGATATTCTTGAAGAGTCAAATACTTTATGTCAAACAAAACTTAACATCTGATAGTTATAAATTTCTATTCTAAGCCAATTTTTCAAAACTATTTTATATAAAACCCTTAATGACTTTCCTATACTTTCCTACACTTATTCTTATTTTTGCCTCCAAGTTTCTAGAAATTTTCCAGTCATGAAATATTCCCCTGGGATCTTGGAAGAATATCCCTTAATAGCAGATGTCATATTATCCTATGTTTACATAGGGACAGACAGCAATGACAACAAAAGTGTTTCGCATTGTGGACATGCACACATACATACACCAATTGATAGAAAAATAAAATAAAGTAGAGCCAATTCACTGTTCCAAGTACATAACATAACAGCCTAGCAGAATGCCCGAAACACTGCAAGAACTCAACAAAAGTTCCCTCTAGCCTTTGCTTCATTTCTAGGCTCTGTTTTCAAACACGTGTATTGCTACATGACTTTTGATTTGGAGACTGTCCAGGAACCACTGCTTCTGGCAGGCATCGTACCCCCGCCCATGTGGTTCATATCCAGATTTACAGATCAGAGTTTCAGACTAATAGCTTTAATGAAATCAGATAAGCTTTGGTCAGTCTGCCAATACTCCTGACAGAGCAACTGGCGATGGACTTGTTGTTTTTATGGGAGTCCACATTACTGTAGGAATAAAACTTCCGTGCCCCAGGAGCACCAAGCTTAGACTTAGTACAACGTTTGGCACAGTGCCACTGATGTGAAATAAATGGGAATTTGTCATCTTCTGTCTGGAGATGCTGCTGTGAAACACGTTACTGTCCATTTAAAAATAAAGAAGGCAGGAAAAAAATGTCCCATCAATGTCTTCCTGCCTCCCTCCAACCCCCACATTATGGCTGCGAATGGGAACAGAGCTGTGTAAGACTTCTTAGTCCCTCCAGAAGAAAATCTCATTTATCTGGGACTACAAATACATAATAGAATTTATGGTAATGTGTACATAGCCTTGGTTTATCCCTTCTATAAAACAGGAAATTATTTTATTTAGCTGAATTTGAATTCCTAAATGAATTTGCCAGAAGCAAGTATGAATTCCTTTAAGTTTTAAAGGGCCAACATATACTACTAGTTCATCTTAGACTTCTTCCCAATTAGTCTGCATTAGGCAGATTTCTATTTATTCCTGATGTAAAAGGCATGGTGAGGAAGGAAGCGGACTCGTTTGAAAGACAGATGCTCTGAATTCTAAATATAATTCCACCTCTTGTTCTTTTGTCCTGCCACTGAACTTCTCTTGCCCTAGGTTTCTTATGTGTAGAAGTAGAAATGCAGACTAGAGATAATCTATCTGCTCAGTCGTCTAGTTTTAA
>PVKM010006166.1:0-45163 GCA_004027735.1 Carollia perspicillata | reverse complement strand
TGGACAAAAGCTAAGGGGGGTGGAAATGGGAGGGAGGTGGGGAGCACTGGGGGGGTGGACTGGGATGGGAGTAAATGACAGAAAACTGTACTTGAATAACAATTAACATAAAAAATAAAAATAAAAATAAAAAATATAGAGAGCAGGAAAAACATCACATTTTAAATGTGTGTAATATCAAGGTAGAAAAAATGAATAGCACTAAAAAAAAAAAAGAAATGTTGTGACTAGCCTGTGCTGACTTCACCATAATAACATTGTCACCACCTTCTTGAATTCTCTCACTTTCTCATCTTTCTACTCCCCACTTAGAACCAACAGTTGTTCATGAAGCAGAACAAGCCCGACCTTCAATTTTCTCTTATTATCAATGCTTCACACATTGAAAAATATGAATCAAGTAACAATATTCAGTGGCTTTCACACAAAGTATGTTTTCTAATTTAAACTGTACCATTAATCTATTTACTATTAAAAATCTATTTTTTCCCCAATTCTTTGAGACTTTTAGTGTTGATGCTTATTGTACTCTTTAAATCCCCAACTATACTCTACATTGTTAGAAAAGATACCTGTCACTCAAAAACTTCGTAACTCCCCTACCATGTTCAGTTATCTGTATACAGCACCACACATTCTTCTTTTCTTCTGTCTCTAAAACCAGATTTCTCTCATTTTCAGAGTAAACCTTTGACCTATGAACTGGAAATTTTATTCTCTTTCCTTCTTTTGTGTTACTGAAACTCTATTTTACCTACCTAATTAAAAATAGTTCATCTTCTTCAATCTAAAAACAATGCCACCTCCTACCCCCATTTTCCCACAAAAAACTTGCCTTGACAGTATATTCCTCCCACTCCCAGTTACCAGCTTCACTCCTTTCTCCCATTGTGCTTAAACTTCTTGAAAGAATACTTTATACTTACCTTTATAAAAATCCTAAAGTTCCATTTACTCCTCATCAATGTTATATAGAGTAGCTGTAAAGCCACTACTATATATGTAAAGCTGGCTTTAGAAAGCTATATATCACTGCACAAATTACATCAAAGTTCCTGAGTCTATGAAATGTTAATACCTACTGTAAAAAGTTGGTGGGGAGCCAAATGGCGTAATATTACATAATGCCTGGCACTGTGTAAGTGCTCCATAAATATTATCCATCATTATTCTTATTCTTCCAGATTCTTACCACTTCTATTGTTGTTTTTCAGCCCACTATAATCCACGTCCTGCCCATAACATCAATGATCCTATGGAATTGCCCTTGCTAGAGTCACCAATGACCTCTTACTTATCAAATCTAAGAAATTGTTTTAACAGCTTTATCCTGTTTGTATATTCGTGTTTGATCCTTTTCTATGTTCTTGCCACTTAAAATCCTTTCCTTATTTAATGTTTACAATGCCTTTTTTCTCATATTTCTTCTTTCTGTTCTTTTATGGTGTCCTTTATTGACTTTCTCTTAGTGGGCTCTTAAACGCTGAGTCTGATCAAGGCTTCCTCCTTGAATCCGATTTGTTTCCTTTCTTTCATGTTCCTTAAGAGACTTCGCTTCAACCAGTCTAATGACTCCAGGGTCGTGTCTTCTCAGAGCCCTGAACTTCTATTTCTGTTTGTGTACTTCTCGTATAACATGTCTACAGTGGAACTCATTTGTATTCCCCTCAAATATTCCTCTTCCTGAAAACATTATTTAATCGTCCTATTAGACTAGTCATCAATTCTAATTATGGCCCTACCAATGGAAATATTCAATTCATCTTTTTTCTAGTGGTTTTGTACTCCAGTTTATCTGCCACAAAATTATTGTCTCAAAAATCAACTTTGGTACCACTATGTGAATGTACTTGATGGTGCTGAACTGTACACTTAAAAATGGTTAAAATGGTCAATTTTATGTCCCTTATATTTTACCTTGATAAAAAGGGATTTATAAAATCAAATGCAGCACATGCTGGGTAAATTCTTTAGTGATTCCCATTACTATAATTTCATCATTGCAAACAATTTCAAATTCTTGTTCCAATTTACTCACCTAAGTTCCTCTGCTACCAGTGTTTCTGTCACCCTGATCTTCACACTGTTTACTGAATATTCTAGAAAGTTATCACCACTGGCATTTTTGTATATACCTTTCAATAGTGCTTATAGCCTGACATTGTAATTTATTTCCATTTTTATCCCCAACTAGACTATGAGCACATTAATCACAAGACTATGCCTTATTATCTTTTTCATCCCTAGTTAGTGGACTCTCTAAAAAAAAACTTTCTACTTATTTCTGTGGGTTGTACAAATGGGTGAACAAGAGAGAGCGCATAGAAAGGAAAGTGACAAATAACATTGTGAAAATTCCCAGTACTTCTCAGAAAGTACCATTATTTCATATGTGATCGAGAAGGAAAAATCCTGCCAACTAAACCATAATATAATACTTTTCTAAAACTAACTTTTTAATATTTTTATACTTACTGAAAGATCTTATTTAAATATTCAAAGTTTATTAAATTTAATTTTAGCATCCATATAAAATATAAGCAAACTATATTACTTTGGGCAGGTTATATAACTTTTCTAAGTCATAATTTTAATTAGTTATAGAATTTCTAAAATATACTCACTTCGAGCCACTCTTTTGAATCCTTTTATTCATCAATTACCATGTTTTCTTTCATTCCAATTATCCTCTATCCTAATGCTAAGTACACTGGTGATGCACAATTATTTTTTTACATCTTCACTATTCCAGATTTTCATCTAGACTAGACTTCGGTTTGGCAGTTTTTGATTTCTGACACTTTAGCAGTTTTACTGGCAGATGTCAATAGACAGATTCCTTTCAACATGGACCCAGGCCTTTCTTTAAATGGTGCTTAAATGGTTGATTGGCTAAAAATTATGAGGTTACTATTGTCCCCTTAAATGACAACATAGGCAACTAAGTCATTATAGTTTTGGGTAAGCTTATTTTTAAACAAACCCAGTGCATGTTCACTAACTAAAATCAAGAAGTAAAGTATTGGCACTTGTGAAAAAAGGATTCCTGGGTATGTCTCCTTTAGAAAACTTCAATGTGCTTTATCAGTTCAGCCATTCTTCAACTGTCTGTGGGGGTGTATATATGGTGTGTGTGCATGTCTGCACATGTGCATCCATGCATGTGCATGCAAACGCAGAGTAACATATTTGAGGAGATAGTCTTCACAAATATGTACTTGGGATTAGAATTCAACGTGAAGGAAACATTCAGTCATTGGTAGTTAGGCACAGCTTCATGGTGATACATGGCCTTTTTTCATCTGTACTCATGATCTTCATCTTTTTGTTGCTTTATTAGTGATAGTACAATTTTGTGGCATGTCAAAGAGCTCCAGGATACCTCAGCTTAGTCTACTTGATTAAACCTATATTGATTCAGTTTTCTTCAACTGAATTACGTGTTGCTGGAAGTGAAAGTGCCAGTATTCATTTAGCTGGAAATGTCTGACCAATGGATGTCAAGGACCTTAAAGATAATCTTATGCTACAAACATCTCAGTAATAACTATTTGTATTTCTTACATTTTGGATGTCAGTAAAGCTTTTGATTATTCTTTGCAAGAAACCATAGGATTGTATTCATCGCCCTCTGATTCATGCCCCACCACTCTGATTCCATGAGTTTCAGAGTCCAAAATAAGTTATTGTTTCTATGCTGAATCACAGAGAGATCTTTTTGATGACATTTTCAACAATGCATGTGACTCAATTTAAGTGACAATGTGAATAGCCATCAGTAAGCTCCTACATATGCTGAAAATACCAGTTACATCAAGAATGACTCAGCAATGATTTTAAGTTGTCATTAGCTGTTAAAATGTTAGGGAAAAAATGGGCCTTATAAGCAAGAAAACATGGTTGATAGGAAATTCAGCACAGTAGCCATTTCAAAACTTTTTTATTTTTTTCTCTAATTACAATTCCACCCATTTACTTCTCAGCGGATAACTTCACTTTGTATATAACTTAGCGAAATGAAGATGTGATAAGTAAGCTAGCTATGCGCTCACTTGTCTACTTTCCCATAAAGCTCATCCAGCTCCTTTTCCATTCGTTGCTTAAATCTCAGAGGCAAAGACATCCTTTTTCCTTTCCAAAAATAAATTCTCCTTTGCTATTTGCCTGACAAGTCTGTGACATAGATAAGCACTCCAGGTGATTGTACTGTAGGTAACCTTCAAATCACTTTAATAAATAATGGTGCTACCATCTTTCATCTCTACATCTCCACTAGGAGCTTTCATGTTATTATAAATATATTCAAAGGAAAATATGTTTCCTGTTTTGGGGGGGGCACTTCCTTCTTTTAAGGTAGTCTTTATTAATAGAGGAATGTTTGCCTTTTAGATGTTAATCTCAAAAGAATCCAGATGCTCTAAATTATTCTAAACTGAGGACAGAATAAAACCCCAAAACAACAATATTAGTTGCCTTGACTGCAAGGTATGCTTTTGACCTTGACCCCTTGAAGGTGAAGAGAATAAGGATAAAAAAGAGAAAAACATTAAGTTATTTTTTAAAGTAAATGTATTTGTGGACATCCATTAAAGGCTGATAGGGCATAAACTGCAAGGAACCTTCTCCAAAATGTAAACATATTTCTCACCATTTACTGTAACCATGTCTGGGTTCAGCAATTTACACGTTTTCCTGGATCAGTACACATACCACCAGATATTGCGAGGTTACATTTCAAGTGCCTTGAAAACAATGTAGTCTCTTTTACTTAACTCAAAATTTTAAAGTGTATTCTACACTTGCTGACATCACTTTCTTACTTGCCATTAGTTGCTCTTCAAAGTATTTTCACCTTCTGCCCCCACACTAATGAAACTGCATTTCTGAAGGTCACTAATGATATTCACAAAATAAATGGCCTTTTTCCTCCTATACTTTTCAGCCATGGTGCATGATTTTGACAATTTTGACCACCCATCCTTGAAATTTTCTTTTCTCTGATTTTCCTTACATTGAACCAGGGCTCTTAACTTATTTATTTGTGTTGTTTATTTAATTTTCCTGTAAGAAGCTCAATTTTCATAAAAGAAATAAGCTAAAGGAGGTTGGTAAAAGAAAGTGGTGTGTTGAGAACAAAGTCATCCCAGGAAGTCCCATAATGAAAGGAATTTGAAAACACACAACTTCCAACTCCGCTTCCAAACTCTGATTTTTTCCCCAAGAAGGGCAAATGTTAATACTGGGAGCAAAAAGGCATTGCTTTAACTCTTAATGGCTGTCCCAGTCTCTGCTCTTCCAATGAAGTGTATTTTCCACTCCTTCAATTAAAGGTGTGATTTCATAGTGAATACTGCATAAATTTATAGTGAGAATCTACCATCAGCTGATCCCTCAAATCAGAGATACAAAAACACAGCAGGGTCCCAATGTGTTTTCTCCTCTGTAGTCCCTCGTAGACTTTGAGATTAAATTCTAAGTCCAAATTATGCATATTTTGTGGATAAAATGAAGTCATATGAAAATTTCGGGAGGTAAATGTTAGAATCTTTTAAAAACCATGTCAAATACGATTCTCAGAATGTTATTAGAAAGTTCAACACACTTGCTTTGTATCTCTTAACCATTTGTTTGCCTTACAGTCTGGACTCAGAATAGCTGTATGTTCAGAATCATTTTTTATTGTCTTTTCTTTACAACACACCTGTGAGCTAGCAAAATATGATTATTCATACTGTACAGATGGTGGAACTAAGGTATAATGTCATCTGAAAGCTGAATAGCCGACTCGGAACTAGAATTTATGATTCCCCAAACCTCATGTACAGCAGTATATCCTGTGATATTCTTGCCCTCTCTTTAGTGTTCACGAACAAAAGGCTGCATATTTGCAATCTCTAATGAAAGTACCAACAATGCTTTCAGAAAGTGTTTGGCTCTTTAATGGAAAAATGTAGTATATTGAAATGTAGTATATTATGTCTATAATGGTTACTGGTAGTAATCAAAGATCTTATCTGGTATAGATGCTTCAGTTTTCCAAGTTTCATCACAAACAAAATGCATTTTCATAGCATCTTGTTTTTTTAATTGTTATTCACCTTCTTTGAAGAGTGTGTCAGAAACATAAGTTTTAGCTGATTTTGGAAAACATTACCTTCTGTGTTATGCCTAGGTTTAATTTCTTCCTCATTTGATTTCTTATTTAGGGCATATTTATTAAAACAAGCAGCAGTCTCTGGTGGAAAAAAATGTGTTGGCAATAACATGAAGCTAAGCATTTAACCCCATACGCCAGGTTTGGAAACCTGCCAGCTTAGTCACCCAGGAAAAATCACATTTATGCCAAGAAACATAAAAAGTCACATTAAACTTATTTTACTACTGGTAAAGGAAAGATGGAGGGAGAAAAATAATTTGGACTGAGACAGTTTCAATATTATTTATAGAGCAGCTATACATCAATATTAATAAAAAGGATTTTCCCCTCTAAATCTAAGTGAAAAAACAAAAGATGTCACTTTAACCTCATACGTATTTGTTCCATCCCTTTTCTTCTGGGACTAATTTTGGAGTGGCTAGATTAATTGAACATATGGGATGATATTATAATTGATTTTCTATAATACACAAATCAAAATAAATGTGTGCTATACTTATTATCTATATACTATTCCAATTTAACATTTCTGAAAGGGTTGTCAAAGTTTGGTTTATCACCCAGGTCACTCAGACCTTCTCTCTGTCAGGTAATGAAGCGCAGGGCTAACCTGACTCACATGTTTCCCATCCGTCATCACTGCAGCAGCGATGAAGCCAGAATGAAATTCCATTCTTCATTTAATTCTTATAGCTTGATATTAGTCAGGTAATCAAGCACAACTCCTGGGGTCTTGTGTTTTCAGATGAGGAAACTAAGGTCAAGTGACTCACCCTGGGTCCCACAGCAAGACATCACAGGAACAGGGAAAAGGCAGTTGCCTTGGACTTGCTCAGGCGTCACTGAGACCATTGAACCATACTACCTTCTCAGGTAATTGGCTTCTTTGACATCAAGTGGGCCATATTTTATTACCTCTATTTTTCTTTTTAAACTGAATCCTGTTTTTTTTTCTTTCCTCTTTTTCTTCTCCTTTTAAATAGCCATTTAGAAATGCTATTCTCTGCTTAGTGTTTCTGGTAATTATCTTCAAGGAAACCAGAATACAAATTTAAAGCACTCATTAACATGCTGATTAGAAATTTCTCTCAAAGACTCAAAAGGCTGGAAGAGACCCCCAGAGATCATCTGATCCAGCCCCTACTTCAGGCATGTTTCACCTAAACAGTTCCAGCAGATGGAATACTATATTTATGACCCCCATGGAGAGTCTCCAACCTCCCTTGGTAACATAATCCTGCTCTTTGATCTGCTTTACTATGTATAATGGGTAATGGGCAAAATGTAGAAAAAGAAACTGCCCTCCCTTGTAATGTCAGATATTACTAAAATAATAAGATTAACCACAATTTATATTTCTATTCATGTAACTTATCTGACCAACATTTCTGATTCTCTTTTTAAAGAATCTTCCTTTTCATTGGACATTGCTTTTACACAAAACCTGTTGTGTTTATTTTTCAGTTTAATACATATCCTGTAAGATATAGCATTTTTGTAATGTTAATTGAGTTCAAATGTACGCCTTTTTATTTTTATGCTTTTTGCTTCTGTAATGCAGAATGTGTCCCACACATACACGAGTATTTTCCCTCCATCGCTACCCCACCATCATGAACCAGGATAACCTTAGAACTGTTTCTGGTGGCTTAGAAGTAGAATGATGAACTGGACACTGTGTACACCCCCTTGTCCGTGGGAACTGCCTTTGTAACTTTCTAATTTCCTTAGCAGACTGCAGGTAGGACTTCAAAGAATTCCAATCTCCATAATCCCAATCCCATTTCTTCATAGTTCCTTTCAGGGGCTGATTTCATATCTGTCCTTTCATGCTTCTAACCTAAAACAATTTTTGTCTTTATTAAAATCAGAATATCTTTATAAAACTATTAATGAGTTATCTACTGAATTTCCATATTAAATGGCAGAAATAATTTGCTGAAAGGAGAAATTTCCTAGCTCAAATTTACCTAAGAGATGAGAAGTTTACCCAAAGGTTTGGCTTCTCATATTTATACAACCAGCCTCCATTAACTGTATGAATTACTCGTATATCTTGGCCATTCTTATTTTATAAGTCAAAATGTTTAAATCTATCAACAATGTCTTCAGATTTCTCAGATACTGCCTTTCAAACTTACTCTCTTCTTCTTTATTCTCTGCTTTTTTTTTTTAACTAAGACAGATTTATAGGACAGGTAAAGTATTGGAGTGAGAGTTGGATCATCTCAGTTCCTAGTTATATACCTTCCAGGGACCAACAATGAAGTTCAGAAATCCTTCATCATGGGTCCTGATATGTCTATTTGTAAATAAAGAGCTTGTAACAGATTAACTATAAGATCTCTTTTGCTTCTAAAATTGTAGCATTAGTGACTGAAAAAGTGAAGATATGAGTGACAATAAAATTATTGAGCATTTTGATCTAGTTCTAAATAGTTTGTTCTTACAAGAGAATTGAGTGATATTTCTATACACATTTTTATTATAAGCTAATAATTAATTCAATGTTTTTTATTTAAAATAACAAATATGTGCAGATATTAGTGGGAGATAAAAATGCAGTTAGTTATTTTAAAATTCAAATATGTTGATGGTCAATTCTATGAATACAGCTTGAGTTCAAAATTAAATACCAGTTAAAATTTTGACTAAATACTAAAGCACTATATCCGCAAGGCAGAATTTGAAACAAAGTGTTAAACCAAGCCTGTTTCAATGAAAAATTCCATGTCAGAATTTGTCCATATGTCTTTAACTTTCTTTCCTAGAAAGTTGTTAGTGCCGATGTGAGAAAGAATCAAGAAGACTCCTGCCAAATGAAGGCTAGACAGGTTAACATTGTGGACACAGCAAACCATGATGTATGACAGTGGCAAGGAATAGCATTTTCATGCCAGTAAGGTCAACAGTGCTCTTTAAAACCATATGGGAGCTGTTAGGCACAACTGAGAGAACAATGAAATAGGCCAAAGAATGTTTTGTAGACCCAATGATACTTTATTTTAAAAGTCAGTCTCACTTGAGGTAAGCAGAATGTTATTCCTCAACCATGTCCACGTTCTAATGCACAGGTGGCAAACACAAGGCCCGCCAGCTGAATCTGGCCCTCTGCCTTGTTTCATCCGGTCCCGCACCTTGTTTCTACCCAGTGGCAGTGCCGAGCTCTTGCTTACCTGTTAAGGAGTAGGTACATTTATACAGTCCTAAAATTACATTCAGCCTTTTGAAGGCAAACACAAGCCTGATGTGGCCCCCAGTAAAAATGAGTTTGATACGCCTGTTCTAATGCCTGGAACCTGTGATACATGGGCAAAGGGATTCAAGGGTGCAGCTGACATTAAGGTTGCTAATCAGCTGACTTTAAAATAAGGAGATAATCTTGGTATATTGGAGTGGGCCCAATGTAGTGACTTTAAATGTGGAAGAAAGGCAGAAGAGTTGGGTTCAAAGACAGATTGAGGATGTCACACTGCTGGCTTTGAAGATGGAGGAGACGGCAAGAATTCCGGCAGCCTCTAAAAATTGGAAAGGGAAAAAGCAAATTTTCCCTTGAGCTTCCAGGAGGGACACAGTCCTGATGATACGTACATTTTAATCCAGTGAGACCCATTTTGGACTCCTGGCCTCCATTACTATAAAATAATACATTTGAGTTGTTTTAAGTCACCGAGTTTGTGATCATTTGTTATGGCAGCAATAGGATACTCATACAAGCATCCTTTTGGTAGTAAAAAGCAAGGGTAGACATCCAAGGGAAAGACCAGGTGAAAACAACTGCTGAATAGGCTCCCTTATAAATCAATATCTTTTGCCAACTAATCTTAGAATTGTACTTGAGACTTTCCACATCTCCGAAGACACCAGCTATTGTCAGAAAAACCATTTTAGTTTATAAAGTCTATTCTGACATAACATATCAACTTGCTATTCTGAATGACAAATTTAACCCTTTTAATACAAGTTACTTTGTTTGTGGAATTAGTTATCATCACCCAAAATAAATGCTACTAATAGGCAAAGATCCTATCTTAATACATCTTTATGTCTCTTTACTCCACATGTAGAATAGGCATCAGAAAATATGGTTATTGATGATATTATCATAAAACCTTGTAAAAGTTAGTCTCCCAAAAGTGGGCCTAAATACAAAGTAACAACAAAGTTCTAACAAACTGAATGCACAAGGATTTGGTGTTCTCTTTTCGAGAAAGAAGGGAAGGGTGGATGAGAGAGGGATGGAAATATTGATATGAGAGAAAAATGTTGATCAGTTGCCTCTCGTACCCTCCTGACTGGGGACCAAACCCATAACCTAGTTATGTGCCCTGACTGAGAATCGAACCCTGGACCTTTCAGTTTACAGGCTGATGCTCCAACCAACTGAGTCACACTGGCCAGGGCCACAGGTCTTTGTTTATAATATAAAGGTAACATTAAAAATTTAATATTTTTATTCTGTTTTGAAATGGCGGTTTTTAGCCTAAGTAGTAATTTTCACAAATAAAGTAGAAATAGAAAACAATGAAGATAAGTAACTCTCATATTAAACTATGAAAATGATACAGTATTCTCCCAGAATCTGAGTAATATATACACTTAGATATTATTTATCATTACTATCATGTCTATCAGTAAGTTCAGGTTTATATACTTCAGAGATTTGTATATTTTTGCATCAAAGGTATCTAAAATTGTTTTCTAGATTGTTTAAATTTTCCATCTGTTCCTAGGCATTTTTAAGCTTCTGAATTAATTCCTTGTACGAAAGAGAAAAAAATTTAAAAAGAGACATTTAAAAAATGAGAATATATTTCTAAATACAATGTATTAATTAGAGTCTAATTATGTAAAAAATTTCCAAGCATCAAATTTATATTCATAAAGTTGATTAATTATTAATTTTGTTAGTGACCACCCCCAAATTTTACTGCCATATACTGTGTCTTGTTATTGAATTCTCAATGTACCTCTAATAACTTTGCCAGACTTTTTACTTCTTTAGGGTAAAATTCATGTCTAGTTTATTTTTGATCCCCCAAAATTACTAACTAGCATCACATATTCCATATAATAGTTTTTTATAAGTATTTGTTCCATTACTTATTAAAGCAATGAAGAGGCCACTTAAATGCAGCTTATAATAGATATCATTATAAAAGAGCCACCTTATTTGTATAGAAAATGTGATGCTGTTGTTTCAGCAAATTATTCATACTTACTACTTTACTAAAATTTAACATGCAGAGCTTGTCTTGATTCCTATTCATCTGAAACAGAAAGTAAGAGGGCCGTTAAGATTTACTGTATTGAAGAGCCAAATCCATTGCCCATGTATTGAGGCTTATTTTTATTTTGTATGGTAGTAGTTCCACACTCTGGAGCCCTTATTGGAATGAAAGGCACATATATACATATGTTCTGTTGTGCCAGGGGGCACAAATACTGTCTTGATTTACTCATGTGCAACTACTATTAACACTGTAAGGAATTCAGGGCAAAGTTTAGTTTATTTTTCAAAAAGGATCATATTGTTACATATTCCAAATAACACATGAAGTCTTTTGGACTATAAAACCAATGATGTGCAGCCACACACATTTAGGGTGCTCATTTAGCTTTTTCATTGACTAAATGTCTGACTCATGCTTTATGGCATATATATTTAAAGGCAAGATTTGATAAAGAGAGAAATGAGGTGAATCTCTGGAACTATTAACGCATGAAGGCAGAAATTCTAACAAAAATTATAAATTTTAATGCTAAAATATGGAGAGCATGCGGAAACAAGGGGAAAAGGTTACATACATAATTTGGCTTGAAATGTACAAAAGGTGTCCACGTGTTTGAGATCATCTCATTTGAGTGTTGTCCTTCGGTCAGGTAGAGTAAGCGCTGGCTGTCCTGTCTGAATTGGAGAAGTTCAGAGCATGGAGAAGTGTAGAGGTAGGCACTCAGAAGAGCTGGGAACCAGGGAAGAAAGGAAAAACAAGAGATCTTTCTCCAGCTTACCGTTCCCTGAAGTCAAACCTTGTCTTCTTCTGTGAGTGAACATTGGAAGTGGCTGCCTTAGACATTCCACACTCTTCAATGTCCTTGATGATTCATAGAGGGGTACAATGCCTCAAATGTGCTTAATCGATGCAAAAATGAATGGATGTCTCTAGTGATACATGAAAAGTTCTGTGTTTGGGTTAAAATTATGTATTAATCAAATAAAGGATCAGAAGGACTGAGTAAGAATTCATATTTTTAGAAATGTACTAAAAGGTATACATGACTGAAAGTTTGAGGTGATTCAAAGAGTATTATAGTAAAAAATGCTAATGGGATCAAAGAGCGCTGTTAGAAATAGAGTACAGAGCAGAGGAGGTAATAAAAGGCCTAATTCCATGAGAGAACCTAAACAGTTATGTTCCACCTGAGACACACAATGAAGGGAAATAATGAGGTGAGCAACCTGGCTGGTAAAAATTCAGACCTTTAATGGATGAACAACAGAAGTTTAATTTGGAGAACAAATGTGTGTGAGTGTGCGCACAGGTATGTGTGGTAATAATCCAGATTAGAGATGAAGGTGACCTAAACCAGGATGACCAAATGGTGAAATGCTGTTTGTCTTAATCGTATCTTTAAAGCTGAAACCAATAATATTTGAAAGTATTACCTGTACAGTGTGTAATATCACACACCAAGGTATTAGGACTGAGCTATGTATTATTCATAATAAAATTTCAGATTTTAAAGGAATAGTAGAAATCTTCCAATAAGGATTTTGGCCCTTTAAAAGAATCGTGTCTACAACAACCTGCTCCTGCTTTAACACTTTCTTGCCAAGGAGCTCACTATGTCACACAGCACACCTTCTATTTAAGAATAACTCTGGTTTTAAGAGCTCTTTCTCTATTTAAAACCATGGGTATATTAATAATATTATCATTTATAATTGGCATACAATATTATATTAGTTTCAGTTATTGTTGTGGGAAGCCCCGAACGTCTAAATTCAGGTTCAATTCCAAAGAACTGGTACATAGCCTTATTCAAATTCATAAGAGCTTTCATAGGAGAAACTTACATACACAGTGGGCAAAGCAGCTGCTTCTCCCCAGTGGTGGCCAACAGGGAATAAATCCACCCTCCCTCCAGGACAGGGTCTCCTTTCTGTAGGGGATTGATAGTAAAACCATATGGTAGGTGGTCACATAGACCAACAGAAAGAACAATGCATTTCTAAGTTAACATATAACACCAGTCAGTTATCCACACTTTTTCTAGGGGTGTCCAAATCACAGCCCATAGGCCGCATGCGGCCTGGAATGGCTATGAATTCGACCCAACACAAAATCATAAATTTACATAGAAAACTTTTTATTTGATGTTTTGCTCATCATTTTTCATTAGTGTTCATGTAGTTAATGTGTGGCCCAAGACAACTCTTCTTCTTCCAGTGTGGCTCAAGGACGACAAAAGGTTGAACACCCCTATGGGCATCAACCTCCTTCCTGGGGCTGATGTTTATCCGAGGGCAGCATGCTGGCTTTCTGGGTAGTCAGCCATGCCGACGCTACAGGGGGTTAGACAGTCACAAAAAAACAGAGTCCAACATTTTCCAGACACCTTTACTGCTGGAGATATACTGCATTTCTGAATGATTTTCCCTACAAGTATACAACAAAATGATTCAATATTTATATACATTTTGAAGAAAACTATCACAGTAAGTCTAAATGCTATCTGTCACCATGCAAGGTTAACCCAACATTATTGATTATAGTCCCCATGTTGTACATTACATCCATAGGACTCAGTTAACTATTTTATAACTAAAGCTCTTTTTCTTAGTCTAAGCCAAAGCCTACTTCTCTGCAATAGACAAGTGTAATATTGTGATTTATAATAAGATATCTAATTTGGTCTTTGTCCCTATCTCTGACAGGGACAAAAGCCTAAAGCCCTTGGAATTTCTTAAGCCATAAGAGCTATAAAGGTGCCTTGAAATTCATAGCAAACCTCTCTCAACCATAACTGAGTTAACAAGGTGAGTTTTGGAAAGTACCTCAGGTTGGGGGCTGGTCACCTGGGGAAACAACCACATGATTAGAGGATTGGAACTCTCAGTAATATCTCCCCAGCCTCCAGGAAAAGGAAGAGGGACAGCAATTCAGTTTAGTCAACACTGCCTAATGATTTAATCAAGCATGTCAATGTAATGAAGCCTCCATGAAAATCCAAAAGGACAGGGTTTGGGCAGCTTCCAGGTTGGTGAACCAGAATGCTTCCATGTGCCATGGTTCCTGGGCCTCAAATTCCAAGGGGAACAGAAGTTCCTACATTCAGGACCTTGCCTGTGTATCTTTCTTTTCTGGCAGTTTTTACCCTTTACTATCTTTTGTAATAAACCAGTGATCTAGTGAGTAAACAGGGTTCTCTGAACTGATCTAACAAATTAATGGAACCCAAGGAAGGGATCAGGGGAACCTTTGATTTATAGCTGGCCTGTCAGAAGCACAGGCAACAAACTTGGACCTGCTATTGGCATTGGACTCGGGGAAGTCTTTAGGGACTTAACCTTTAACCTGTAGAATCTGATACCATCTGCATGTCAAGAGTTGAGCTGAATTATAACACACACCAATGCTATCTCAGATTGTTTGGTGTGGGGAAAAAAATAGCACATCGAAATTGGTGTCAGAATTGTAACAAGTGAATAAAAAAGATGAAAAACCTGGTAGGAAGGTGGGTAAGAGAAAAAGGGAGAGACTGTTTTTTCACTAGTATGTTCCCAGCACATAGTATGGTATGTGTCATTAGGTACACAATAAATATTTTTCATTGTCTAAGCAATTTAGAAGAAGAGCATTGGATCATAATGTGATCATAATGTAATCATAATACATTAGTCAATTATTTCTTAATGAGATTTCAAAAGAGTAAAATTAAAATGTTTCCTCTATCTACTATGCTTATATGTCTTGTTGACTCAGTGAGTTGTATGGATGATGGCAATTTTAAATACATGAAAAAATACCATATTTGTAGTTTCTGGCTTCTTGGTGTCCTAAATCTCAGCTGTATTTAAGTGCACACACTCTTTAAATAAGTGATATACATACCAAATATGCCACTGCAGTTTGGCCACCAACTAATCAGAGTGGATGCCAGGCAGTCTGGTGTGTATCAGCTAAATGTCAGACTGCTACAAACTATGGGAGAATCAAGCTATTAGAGTGCTGAGTTTAAATACCACATATTTCTATTTTGTCTTTATTGTAATGAACAAGCCCTGTCTTTAGCTCCTGCTGTGCACTTTTGGAAGGTCTTCCATATGGTTGCTGCTAAGTATTCTGGCATTTCCCCAACTGTTACAATTGGGTCAGTGGGGGGCTCTGTAGGAGTAATAAAACAAGGGTGACTGCAGCAGGGAGTAGTACCATTACTACACCCATAACGGCTCATCCCTACTCAAGCATTCAAGCACAGCTCAATGCCATTCATTAAAACAGGCAGCGAGGGCAAACCTCCTTTTTGCCAGTTTATTCCAGGATAAGTAAGACCAAGCCTTGGATGCTGAGACTAAGTCTCCTCATTTACAATTTTTCCTTTTTCCTAATTTCTTCACCTTCCTGTAAAATCTGGAATAACTTGAGGAGTAATACGAGTTTATCTTGCATATTATTATGTCATTCTGAGAAAGTTTTCATGAGCAAACTCTTAGCTAAATTTTGGTAGCAACAGCAGGATTGCTAGTGGCCCTGAGGGCTTTTGTATCTCAGAAGGAAAAAATTGAGACAGGAAGTCTGAATACTACCAATACTTAAAAACCCTTGACCAACATGATGCATAAACCCAAAGGTGGCTGATAATATTGACTTTTTTACTGGAGTGTCTTCCCTATCACAAAATACATCTATGGGGGAAAAAAAGGCCATTATTATTTTTATCCTGTGGAAGGCAGTGTTGCTCAAAGCTCTAATAGATTAGGAGGGGAAAGTTCAAAGCAAACTTAAGATTCTAAATAGTGAAATAATACATTAAACTGAAATATGCGTATACACACACAATGAAGAAAAACAATGAACTTAAAATCCTGATTCAAAGAGTGTTTTACATATTTATGCCTATACACACAAGGATTCTTTAAATTGCTCATTATGCTTTTCCTTTAACGTGGTGTTTTATTTTTTCTACAGTAAAACCAATATACAGTTATGTAGTGTTTTAATAGATTCACAGTATAGCCATGAATTTTTCTTTAGCAATTACAGGAAATGGGGATTTTAAAAAAAAAGGGTTGGAGACATACAAATATGCACGGACTTTTTTTGTTCATGTTTCCAGCCAAGCACATTAAAGTGTTGCATTAAGAAAGTTGCTCCCCTTTTCCTTCTTCCTCCACCACCCCGAAGCCCAGAAACCGGATCCCCGGAGACCCAAACCCGGCGGTCAGAGCCCTAGGCCCAGTGCCGCAAGTAAACGCTTGGGTCCCGCAGGCGACTGCGCCGTGGGCGCCCACGCGAACTGAGGGCACCGAGGCAGGCGGTCGCAGAACGAGTTAGGGAGGAAAAGAGGGTGAACTCCAGGGACAAGCACCTCAGCATTGCAACTAGCCCCTGCACTTAAGAAAGTACTGATACTGACAGCAACTGGATAATGGTAATTCAACTGGTTCCAAACCACCCGGATTTGTCCTCGGACACTGGAGACCCCGACTTCCACTTCTCCCAGGGAAAAGGGGAAAGGGCTAAGCGAGGCTCATGTCTGTCAGCACTCAGCATGAAGCCTGCACTCAAGAAGGTTTCCGTCACCGCCCGCAGCTACCAGCTGCGAAAACGAGCTACCGCCGACAGCCTCTCCGGGATCGTGGCGCCCAAACCCGGAAAGTGGGATACCCCGCCGCAACTGAGGTGAGGGCAATGGTGGCGGCTTCAGGCGCCTCAGTGCGCAGGCGCAAGATCACAACGCGCAGGCGCCGCCTACAAGTGACTTCTCCAAAAAGTGCCTTAGTTCGCAGTCACCTGAGCTCCGGGATACTCGGCTGCTGTAGGCTTCAGGGACACCGACTTCTGCGGGTCCTACCTGGAGACCCTGCCCTCTTTTCTTGTTCTTCGGCTTCGCTATCCCGAACCCTCCGAGGGCTAGTCCTTTCCTTCCTGTCCTTTCCCATTTGCGCACCGGACCGGGCCGAGCTGGGCCGCCTGGGCGCGGTTCTTGACCATGGCGTCCCTCTTTAAGAAGAAAACCGTGGATGGTAAGTTCCAGGCTTGGCCGAAAAGGCCCAGCTCTGTGTTGTCCAGACGTGTTTTCGGGGCTTCTGGCCGTGATTCTTGCTTAGGTCCCTGGGGGCGGGGCTGGATCAAGGGGCCCCACAGGTGATTGACCTCTTGCGTCACTTTTTGCTTCCTATCTCCTCTTACTCGCCCACCTCAACAGCAGCACCTGGGCGATCTGGCTGCTCTTGAGTCGAGTAACAAGCTCCCAGCCCTATATTTTCCTTTTAGCGGAATCTTGAGCATTTCCACGAAGCAGGATGCTGCTGGCTCTTGAGTATACATTAGTCTTGATGATTTAATGAATTTCTTGATAGTTTTGTCTGCTTGGTTTCTTTAGTTTGTTGTGTACTACTTCTGAGCACGCGAACCGGAAACCTGTGCCTGCGGTGGGAGGCCGGGAGTTAAGTGAAGGTTGGCGGGTAAACGGGCTCCAGTTATCAAAATGAACTTGGGTTCTGAGTTGGTCTTGTCCTAAGAACACCCCATCAGCAAAGATGAGAAACAATTCTTGACTAACTCCAATAGAAAAATAAAAGAAACCCGAGGAAGTGCCTGGATTGTTTCATAATGGATTTTTCTCCTTTGTGATTTTCTTTTGCCATCAAAAGAGATATGATGTGTATTGTCTACATAGAAGTTTACATTTTAAGGTGCTTTTATTGTTCCAGACATTTAGCTCAGTGTCACCTTAATAGAAAAAAAGTGCATGTACAAGAATATGCAAATTGATGTTTATAAGCAATGCTTGCTTGTAATGTATGTCCATGTAACACTGGTTAGTCTTGATAGTCTTGATATTTTCATTGACTGCTACCAGGAATCAAATTCATTCAGTTCTTTTAAAATAGTGTTTCCTATTACATGTTGAATCTAGGTTACTGCTGGTTCAGCCAAAGAATCACTTCTTTGTAAGGGTCTAATTCAACAAAAGGAGCAGTGGATATAGCTGGACAGAGTGCTCAGTCCAGACCTGGGGTAGCTCCTTCATTCTTTTTATTGACTATTCTAATGCCAGCAAAATTATTTTGGAGGGGATAACAAAGACATCATTTTTACTCTGCCACTCTGCCCTTTTCTTCAATACATAATGTCATCTTACCCCTAATAATATACTTTTGCTTACTCTGAGTTGGTGAAAAGATCATTTTTAATTTATTGACTTTTTATTAACTGAGACTTTTAAAAAGTCATTTACAATTCCAGAAAAATTACCAAGTTGTTATAGGGTGCAATACAATGATTTGAAGTGGGTTTTATGTGTGTTATTCCTGAGAATGCTGTTTGTTTAATCATTAACCTGGCACTTGATTTCTTGAGTGTTCCAGTACTAATATTTTGATTTTCAGTTATTGTATAATACTCCATGGAGAAAAAAAAGGTTTATTTATTTGTTTCAGTGTTATTTAATTAGAATTTTACTATTGAAATTGAGAACAAACTGACAGTAACCAGAGGGGAGGTGGGAGGGGATAATGGGGGAAAAGGGGGAAGGGTTATCAAGGAACTTGTATAAAGGACTCATGGACAAAGCCAAAGGCTGGTAGGATCCAGGGTGGGAGGTGGGGATGTGTGGGGCCAGGGGCCATTGAGGCGGGGAAATGGAGACAACTGTACTTGGAAAAAAAAAGAATAAGAAAACTTAAAAAAAGAAAAATAAATAAAAAAGTATTTTACTAAACAGAGGAAAAGGATTGCATCTTTCTTACTGTGATGTTACAAATTAAATTTTTAAAAAAATTTAACAGTAACAGCCAAACATCTTAGCTTTAATTGTTTAATATCTATTAAATATTTTTAAAGACTTAAATGTCTGTTCTGTATTCTCATTGTTGTGCTTCCTGGTGCTTTTGGCAATCTGGTGACTATTGTGTTTGAAGTGTAGAACTGAATAAAAATAAAGACAATGAGGGTGTTCAATGAGGGTGTTTAAATGTATACTCATTTGCAGTTGGGTTAATTCATCCAAGAAATAATGTTTTTGCTAAATAGACTTATTTGTGGGGGAGGAAGTCTTAAAGACTTTTACTAGGAACTATGCTACTGAATTAAAGATCTATATATGAAATTCCTGAATATAAATTTTGCCACCATGTACATCGACTATAACTACCAAACTGCATAATTGATGTTTTCTTAAATTATCCTGTCAATTCAAATCATTTAATGAAATCTTAATTCTAGAACTGTACTTCTGTTATTTTGATACAGTGTTTTAATGCTGTGTTTACTCCTGGTTTTATTAAAAAGAAGTTGTTTTGTTTGCTTAAAAGGTGACAGCATTCTTAGTAGTAATGAGACTATATATTGTGAAGTTTAATGTATTTTATGCATTTCTCCCAGATCTTTGGACTCATTGATTATTGATCATAATATCTTTTAATGTATGCTGTCTTTTTATCTGTTTCAGCAGTAATGAAATTCTGATATATAAAGGAAGCATGTAACTGTTTATACATCTGGAGAATAATTGAATCTTTTTGTCTCTTTGGATTGGCTGGAACAGTTGCATACTGTATCATTAAAGACTACTGCACATGTAAATTAAAAAGGGAGACAACATTACTGCACTTATTACTATTCAGAGTTATGTTTAATTCATTTTTGACACAGAGATGAACAAGTCTATCTACTGTATACTTTGTTACAGAAATTAATGAGAACTGTACCTCAGTGCCATAGAAGAGAAAGATTCTTTTGAATTTGAAATTACAGTTGAGTCCTTGATTATCCCTTTACTGATTTATAAGATATATACATATATTAGGGTAAAGTGTTTACAGTTGTTGTTTTTTTTTCCCTTAAGTGGACAAATGATGAACTATTTATTGCAGCTAATTATAAACCTGTAAATCAGGATGCCACGAGGGCTTGTCATAAATACACAACTGAATGGGCCTCTTAAAAGGTGAAGTTTTTTATTCACTTTAATTTTTGTCCGTTATTCTAAATAAAGACAAATTTGAGGTTCTACTCTAAGCCAGCGCCAAGTTAGCATTTTTGTATGCATTATCTTATTAGAATTCTCACAACATCTATAAGCACTGTTGTTACCCCCACTTTATAGATGAGGAAATTGAGAGGCAAAGGACTAAGCAACTTGCCCAAGATCACACAACTACTAAGTGGCACAGCCGGGGCCTAATCTCTTTGAATATTATCATTGTTATTTTTTATTAGATAATCCTATGGCGCAGTTTAATTTTGCTGTTCTTGCTAAGTACTTGGAATTCTCAACTTTTGGTAGGTACCATGTTACCTTTAGTTTGTGAACCAGACTCTTTTCTCTCAGAATTCATAATAGAACTTTAATATCTGATGGTGGTAGAACTGGCAACAACTCTCCTTTTCTCTATTCTCTTCTTGACCCAGTATTTCTTAGGCAGTATTGTCCTATCTCTTTTTGTTCTTCATCTCAACCTCTTGTAGAAGTAGCATGTCTCGTATCTCTACCTCTTTATTTCTCAGATGCCCCATTCTACAGCAGTTTGCTTACATCTCACGTAATGGGATTTTGCTAAGATCATCAGTGACTTCTAGATAGCCAGTCTCAATGCCTATTTGTGGGTGATCATCTCTTGGGCCTATGTTTTACATTTGACTCTAGTAATAAGTTCTTCCTTAAAACTCTCTTGGCTTCCATAACAAAATTGTACATTCTCTATTTGCATGATCATATTGTAACTCTTATTATTTTATTTATAACCTAAATTTTGGTGGATCCCAAATTTATATCTCTAGAAATATTTTTCTGAGAGTCAGATCAGTACATCCAATAGTTTGTTGAGTATTTCTACCTGGAGGTCCCAACAGATGTCAAATCAAAGAGATCTCAAACAATTTATCACCATATTTTTAAGTTGATTCCTTTTTGGGTTCTCCTCCTCCAGTGTTTGGGAGTTCTTGATTTTGCCCTCTATCTTTAGTTAATTACCAAATCCTACTCCTTTTGCTTCTTAAATATTTGGCATATACGATCTTCCTCTATATGCCTTCAAATCCTTGCTGTCATTTAGATCCCTTTTATCTTGCAGTATATTGCAGTCACCTTTCTGCTTCTCTTTGCTATAGCCAAACAGCCCTTAAATTGTTCATCTGCAAAGCTGCTTGTGTGATTGATATACCTAAGACCTAGATCTTCCTATGTTACTCTTCATTGTGAACTCCTTTATTGACTCTTTCGTACCAACAGGGTCATGTAGGTGCTTTTAATAAGGCATTCATGGCTCTCTTTGATCTGACCATGTCTCTTTACATTTTACTGTCCATCAACACTGTTCTCATTCATCTGCATATACCATACTTCTCACTCTGACATATTTTTGCTTATGATGCTTTTGTGGAAAAGATTCTCTTTTCCTCTAGATAACCCGACCTATCTCAGGTTTTTTCCTTCTCTAGGAATTCTTCTCAAATTACGTTAAATCCCTTACTATTTATGGGGTTTTTTCTTTTTCTTTTTTCAAACATCTTCTTCTTGACTTGCATGGATGGAACCAAAGTAGATCCTTGTGATCTGCCAAAGTTGTATTATGCTTATTCTAAGTTTTTCCTACATTCCATATTTGCAAGGTTGCAAAGTCTTCAGCGTAATGAAAATATCTCTGCAGCAGTTTATAATTTAGAGGCTAAATTCCGAAGCAATAGTATTTACTAACCCAAAGTAGTGTTTCCAGTATCCAGAGCTTATTATAGCCTACATCCATATTGTACCTACCTTGAACTTTAATGAAAGTTTAGAAATAGTTGGAGGGACATTACTAACAAACAGAAACAGAGCTTCTTAGTCTTTGCCTCATTGGGGTGTTATACATGTATGTTAGTTCTCCAGTGTGCAGAACCTATGGAGTTTTGACTCAGGAGAAATCTATCCAGAGGTCAGTTGTGAGGTCACATATCCAACAACTCAAGAGGGAATAAAATGTACCATGTATATAAACTGAATTCCCTCCAGAAACATAGCTGCTTTCTTCCAGATTCTCATGGTGCTACCCGGAGTACCCAGATCTTTCCTAGGATGATGTGTGTTTCTTTGGTGCTTATTCTTCTGAATATTTAAAAACTCAGATTTTACTTTCTATTTGGCTCCTACATTCTTGGCACACTAAAATGCTATCATTATTATTAATTATTGCATGTGGTATTCAGGAGCACAGTACAGTCTCCTTAGTGTTTTTCTGAGCAAAATTCTCCGTACATTTAGAATGAATATTTCTAGGAAGGTGACTTCCTGCTGTATTTCTCTATCCTTACTTATCATGACACGTAAGACTCCTATTTCTTTTCATGCTGCGATTGCTTACCTTCAAGTCCAGGTGTCTGAGACTTTTTCAGAGGAGCCTTTCCTCTCATTCCCTTATTTATTTAACATGAAAATTGCCTTGGGCAGTTTACTGAACTTAAGTTGTTCTTGATGATAGTACCAGAATCTGTGTCTTTGAGAACCAAATGTGACCTAAATATTTGCTGAGAGGTAGCCCGTTTCAACACCTTCAGCTCTTCAAAAAAAAAAAAAAAAGGCTGGTATTTTAATAATAGTAATAAATTCATTTCAATGAATTCCTCGGGGCTTCAATGACTTTTGAAAGTTTACTGGTAGAAAAAAAAAACATTCCTTTTATGTTACCCTGGAGCCAGATTCTCCTATTTTTTCTTTAGTATTCTGTATCTTCCAAGCAAGTCAACTTCAGCCTAGTTCTTAAGTGGATCCTTGACTCCCTGGACCATATTTAAAGCTGTTGGTGTGATCTTCTGCTCTCCTTTCTGTTTTCCATAGTTTTTTTTTCTTTTTCTTTACCATGTATCAAAATTGGTTGAGTAAGTTGATACTGGTAATTCCTGCCTGATTTCTGATGTAATGTTTCCAAAGCCTGAAAAACAAATTTACTTTACATGCCAAATTCTGATTCCTCCTCACCCACTTTCTCATTGTCATTTTCCTTTGGTTCCTAGAGCCAAAGTTTTGTAGGTACTGACCTTTAATGTTTCTTTCTTACTCCTTGCCCTTTGAGCTTGTAGCATTTTTCCAAGTTTTTTTCCTCATTAACCCAAGAAGAGTGTACATTCCTACATAGACAGGACCCTTTTCTACTTTCTTGATCATTGGTGAGCTCTGCTGTGCCTGCTTTTGCTGAACTCACATTCCTGGCTCTTCTTTTCATAGTCATGGTCAGGGTTTATCTAATACCCAGTATCCCACTATGCCAGGGCCACCATGCCCACTATTTCCAGGGATGACAGCTGATGCAGAGCTGGTAGATGAAATCTAGAGGGTTACTCTCTCCTTGGGATCTAGATCCCCCAAACCAGTTAACAGAGATGGCAAAGCAGTATGTGGGAACATTTTGTGCTCCTGTCTCAATGCATGTGATGGTTAGGTTCAAGATAATTGACAAGAATAAAGCTGCCTCAGTCAACATGATTTTTTCCTAAACAAATACATTTAAAAGTAGGAAATGTGAACTTGAGTGGTGCTGTCATGGGCTCCAGGTCTGGCTGCCCTGCAGCTCCACCACCTCCTGGGCAGGGGTGCTGAACGGTGCCCAGCGGGTCTTATGTAGCACGTGGTGTTCAGGTGCTTGGCAGGGGTTGGCCTGCAACTCCTTTGGGCCCCGTGCCTGGAAGCTGCACAGTTGCAGATGTTATCAGTCAAAACAGGACTCTGGTTGGTGGACTGTGCACTCAAGTAAGGTGTGCCTTTCAGATGCATGCAGCGCACTGACTTCATCCTCAAGTTCCCACACAGTGCCCACCAGAAGTATGTTTGACAAGGCAGATATCAATACGAAATAGGCTAAGAAGATTGAAGCCAGAGAGGGAAAAAAAGGACAAGATGACAGATTTTGATGGGTTACAAAGTCAGGAAGGCAAAGGAAATGAGGAACCAAATAATCAAGCTTATAGTTAGGGAACTTCAAAAGGTGGCTAGCTTTTCTGAAAGCTTCTCCCAAAAGAGCACTTGCTGCTAAAGGTGCAGCTGCAGCAGCTGCTGCAAAAGTTCCAGCAAGAAAGGTGATGCTGCAGACCATGCAGGCAAGAAGGCTCCAGCCCAGAAGGTACCCACCCAGAAAGCCACAGGCCAGAATGTAGTTCCTCCAAAAGCTTGGAAGGGTCCGAAAGCTCCAGCCCAGAAAGCACCTGCTCCAGAGGCATCTGGCAAGAAAACAGTAAGAACCTCAGAGGCTATTTTAAAAGTAATAAATGGTCCTTTGGGGAAAAAAAAGCAGAAAATATGTTGTATTAGATTACAAAGTCCATCATGACTTTATGGTAAAGCACAAAACCTGATTCGTGGTAGAGTGGATGCTGCTGTCTAATAGACCAGCTGGAATCCCACTGAGAGGTGCGATCTACGTGTTGTGCCTCAGTGCTCATGAGACAGTAGTCCCGAATGGCCCTGCAAGCTGGAGACAGCCCCTTCTCTCAAAGGACAGGCACTTAGAACAGTATTCCTCACTGATGAATGAATGTCCGTAATTACAGTTGATAATTACTTTTTTCTTTCATCCTCAAATTGCAAATTGTATGTAAATGAGCAGGGTGTGGAAGGACAACCTTAATTCAAATTCGGGCTTGGCCTCATAGCTCACTAGAGAATTTCAGTAAGCTAGACTGCATGGGAAGCCCTTTTAGATTTATTTTTAATTTTTTACTTTTTTTCCTGTAAACAGACTGTATTGAATTAGAACAAAAGAACGCAGAATGACCTTTTCTGTCTCTATCTTCTTAAATCCAAAATTTAAGTCTGTGATCTTACTACTCTAGTGCACACATGTATTAACCTTGTTCAGTATTTAGAGACTTACAGGCTTGAAACGGGCTTTTAATGCCAAGAGTGGCCTGGGTGGCCTTTCTAAGTGTAGTGCTGGGTATAGGACTGGAGAGTAATGGGGGGAATAGCCCCCAGATTCTTTTTACCTCACCGAATGGTGACAGTGGTGACAGAGAAAGTATATAATATGTATCCTTTTGACATTTTCAGTTTGAAAGTTTTCTATTACTGCCTACTGGGAAATGCTTCACACAAGGTCCATGAGGTGGATGCAGTGCAGGAGGATAAGAATTCAGGGGATGCTCTTTTACCTGGAGATGGAAGCAGAGGATGGCCAGGAGCCAAGCACTCCATTGCTCCTACATGTCAGCAGTACCCTGTACATGTTCCCGTCATTGTCTGGACTCAAATGAAAAGAGAGGGAAAATTAAAGAGAAATAACTGATTATTTCAATGCTCTGTTTTTCCATTATAGAATGCTATGTATCATAGTTCAGATTTTACTATTGTTAATATCAGCCATCTCTCTTGATAGCCAATAGACATTATCATACATTTTAAAGTAATGTGTTCAATATGTCTGTGAAGGGAATTCTTTTATATTTTAGTGTATAGGTCTGTACTCCCTTAAATCACTATTAACTAATATATTGGGATAGTATTTGGCATTAAGATGGGAATATAAATAGATAAATAAATAAAATACATGCATTCCTGTTCTTAGATGTAATTTGGGGAAGAAATCAGACCTACTAAGAGATAAATATAATGGAAAATAAACTTGGCCCTAAAAGCATTGAAAGCGCCTCAGAACCTTTCTCATATTATTTCTTCTTTATTATCGAGAAAAGAAATTCATTAAATGCAGGTTTAGCTTAGGAATTGTTTTTTTTTTTAAATTAGAGAGTAATTTTCGTTTTATGGGATATACCTATCATCTCATAGGGAAAATATTTTACTACCTTTTCCTACTTACCATAATATGTTTTAAGTGTTATCACTCTGTTTTAGTATATAATATTATATGCTCTCAGTTCATAGCTTAGCACTGTTTAAATATTAATAGGCCTATTAAGTATAGGCTGTGAAATTTTCACTAGTTAATTTTCTTTATTTTTCCTTCTCTAATATACAGTGACAGTTATAATATACATAGTTACATAAAACTAAGAAAAGGGAAGCGAAACTATTTGATTAAATTATGTTTTGTTAAAATTTTATGTCATAATTCTTGTTTTTCAACAAAGATAGCTACATCTATTCTTTACTCTGATTCCTTGATGCTAACTGTGTGTCTCAAAAAATTCATTTCCATTGTAACACTAACTGTCTGGGGTTGGCACAGACCCCACAGGCTAAGGGCTCAGTCCCACAAAACTGCTGCCACTCAAGATGTCAATCACAAGTCCCAGGTTGCCACCATTACTTCTGGCCAACTGGCTATAAATTCAGGTGTCACCACTGCTCCATCATATTTGATAATTCATTAGAAAAACTCTCAGAACTTAGGAAAGTACTTTACTTACTGTTACTGGTTTATTTTAAGGATAAAACTCAGGAACAAGCAGCCAAATGGAAGCAAGGTCTTGGGGCTGGGGCACAGAGCTTCCTTGCCTTCCTGTGGGCATGCCATCTTTCCAGCATGTGAATTTGCTCACCAGCTCAGAAACTCTAGCAGTTTCTTTGTTGAAGAGATTGTATAACCCAGTCTCTACCTGCTCCCCTCTCCTGAGGAGTGGAGCTGGAAGTTCCCACCTTCTAATCAAGTATCTGGTCTTCTGGTAGCCAGCCCCACACTAAGCGTCCCCCTTCCCGAGTCAAAAGACGTATCTGTCACTAAGGAAATTCCAAGGGTTTTAGGAGCTCTGTGCCAAGAACTCAGGAAAAAGACCAACTGTATATATTGTTTTCATTATACCACCCTAGTAATGAAAACGTGTATGCTGATAGAATTCTAGATCTGAGCAATGAAGGCTTCAGTAGTTGCTTTGCACCTGTGTTAATGATCTGGCCACAATCTAACTTACTAATATGGTGGCTTCATCTACAGCCTATTACTCTTACAGCTGTAGCAGACCGGCATCACTATCTCAGTATTTCATCTTATACTAAAAACTAGGGAGTTTTTAGAGCACAAGCAGGTTATACTTCAAAAGTTCATTTGTAATTTCACAATTTTAAATTTAGAGCATATTTTTGTATTGAAACAGTAAGTGGTAAATATTTTCATACGAATCCATTGGCTTTAACAAGATAGGGAACTAAGGCCAAAAGAAAAAAAAATGGGAATGTTTGAGTATTGATGGTGGAAAGGCTTATGATTTCTTTGAAAGAGAAATGAGAACTTTCTTTCCTGCTTGGTTTAGTGTCACTCTATAATGTCAGAAGGAAGATATTGTGTATTATCAACTGAATTGTGTTCCCCTCCCCAAAATTCATATGTTGAAGCCCTAATCCCTTGTGACTATTTTTTGGAGATAGGGTCTTTTTAAAGGTTAATTGAGATTAAATAAGGTCATATGGCTGAACCTTAATCCAATAGAATTAATTTCCTTATAAGAGGAAGAGACACTAGGGATGGCACAGACACAGAGAATTGGCTATGTGAGGACACAGCAAGAAGTCAGCTATCTACAAGCCAAAGAGAGAGGCCTCAGGAAAAATCATACCTGCCAAGACCTAGATTTTAGCCTTCCAGCCTCCAGAACGGACAAAATAAAATTTTGTTGTTAAAGCCACTCAATCTGTGATGTTTCTAACTAGCTAACTAATGAATCATGCCATTTTACAGTAGGATTTTTACCAGTGCTCCATGGAACATTAGGAAATATTGATAGAGATCTCTTGAAAGGGACCCTTGGCTTAATAAATTTGGAAAATATCTATTATATGTTCTCCCCTTAAGGATTGATCATTCATATTCATAGGTTAAGCATGTTTAGAAGCCATGAGTAAAGAAATCTGTTTATTTTTCCCAATGTCAACGGTTCCCAAATATATTTGCCTACGGAGCATGCCCCTTTTTTGTTAAATGGATTGTGTTTTTCCCATCCAGAAGAAAGTGGCTGAGAGAAGAGACGTATTTCTTTCCATGTCCATCTCTCTTCATCCCTGCTAAAGATATGTCATTTTTTTATGTCATGGTTTTATATTTCTGCATATGAGGAACACCGAGAATGTTCTCTTTGTCAATCCTGAGCATGAGATATTCACCAATAATATAACGTCACTGAAAAACAGTAAGCAAAAAAGGGGAAATGGATGTCTTGTATGTAGAACGTAGGAGCTCTGGCATCTTATTTTAATTTTTATTCAGAATATATAATGACTTGAATGTCTTTTATTCAGTATGAAATACTGTATATTTTTATTGATACAGGTCTATATTTATTAGGATTATGTCTCTGATAACTTTATTTCTAGTCTGTCCAAAAAACTTCCCAGCCGCATAACATAGTAGTTAAAATCGGGCCATGGACTGCTTCTGTATGAATCCTAGCACTTTTTCTCCCTTGGGCAGATTATCTCAACAAATACCAATTTCTTCTGAAAGAAGTGTCATAATAGTACCTACCTACCTTTTGGGGTTGTGAAGCATTTACTATTGTGCCTGCTACTCAGTATACTTAGTGATTTTTATTCTGAGGGATGATATATGGTACACAGAAATATATAGTGCTCTATAAATTGTGATGCTCCATCATTAAAAAGAACAGTGGTCGCTGGCTTCGTTGTTATTTTAACTGAGGTGAAATTCACAGAAATATTAACCATTTTAAAGTGGGCAGTGGCATTTAGCACAGTTGTGTGTAACCATTACCTCTAGTTCCCTCACCCCAACAACTAACAATTTCTACTCTGTTGTTTTTCTGTCCCTATGGATTTATCTATTCTGGATATTTTATATGGGTGTAACCATAAAATGTGACCATTTGTATCTGGCTTTTTCCACTTAGCATCATATTTTTGAGGTTTACCTATGTTGCAGTAGTATCAGTACTTTATGTCTTTGTATAACTGAATACTATCCCATTATACTTACATAGCTACCACAGTTTGTTCATTCATTTGCCTGTCCATGTACATTTGGTTTGTTTCCACCTTTTGGGTGTTGTGAGTAGTGCTGCCATGAACATTTGTGTAGAAGTATTTGTTTAAGTACCTGTTTCAACTTTTGGGTAAATACTTAGGAGTGAAATTATTGGATCATAGGGTAATTTTCTGTTTAACTTTTTAAGGAACCATCAAACTATTATTCACAGGGGCCGAAATAATTTACATTCCTATAAGCAGTGTACAGGGGTACCATCTCTATCCTTGTCAATATTTGTTATTTTTGTTTGTTTTTGGTTATAGGCATTCTGGTGGATGTGAACTGGTATTTCATTTTCCTAATGACTAATGATATTGAGTGTCTTTTTCATGTGTTTATTGGCTGTTTATTTTCAGAGAAATGTCTTTTCAAATAGTTCACCCAGTTTTAATGGGGCTGTTTGTCTTTTGTTTTTGAGTATTTGGAGTTTCTGAAAATTTTTTATATTCTGGATAATAGATTCTTACCATATACTCGTATATAACATGGGTATATTTTCTCCCATTCTGTAGGTTGTCATTTCACTTAATAATGTCCTTTGATGCAGTTTTTAATTTTCATAAAGTCTCATTTATTTATTTATTGTGTTGCTTGTGCTTTTAGTGTCATATTTAAGAACCCAGTGCCAAATTCCAGATCATACAGATTAACTCCTGAGTATTCTTCTAAGAGCTTAATGATTGTAGCTTTTATAATTGGGACATTAACCTTTGAGTTAATTTTTGTATATGGTATGTATCAGGGGTCCAGTTTCATTCTTTCTCATCCAGTTGCCCCAGCACCATTTGGTGATGAGATTATTTTTTCTGTTGGTTGTTTTTTTAAATCTACCTTCTGACTAAAAAAAGTATTGTAGTGAAATGATTAAGATAATTGATTCTGGAGACAGAACACTTAGGTTCAAGTCTGGCATGGCACTTACTCTCTTGTGACCTTGGGCAAGTTATTTAAACTTCCTAATACTCTATTTTATTATATATAAAATAATAGAAAAATCAACTTCCTAGCATTATTATATGAACACTATGTATTACAATATATGTGAAACACTTAAAAGATTCCTGACAATGACAGATCAGTTTTGGTAAGAATTACCATCCATGTCTGTGATCCTTTGAAAAAATCACTGTTTAGTAACAGCTAATCCTAATTCTTGTCCATCAGGCCTAGACTAATAGTTTAATTCTTCAAAGGGTAAGACTGGTGGATCCAGATGAATCGAGATAAATTAGATGTTGAGGGACACTTACAGTATTTCAGGGCATTGTGTATGTTATTTACTCCTTAACAACAATCCTATTTCGTAAGAAACCTGAGATTGAGAGTGTTAACTAACTTTTCCAACATATGACCAAGTGGCAGAGGTAGGGTTCGCTGCTTCACTGTTATGATGACTTAGTGTAGAACAAAGATTTAATAAACGAATGATTGGAGTAAGGAAAGATAAAAAGGTTGTGTGTGTGTGTGTGTGACATATATATATGTGCCATATAAAAGATTGTATACTAACCTGTTCTCCAAGGGAATGTTTTATTGTGATTTATATGTGCTTTTGGCTAAGCCTCAGACTAGAGCACACTTGCACTGACTTCTGTATATAATCAATATTTATAATTGAAATTTGACTATTTTACTGATTTTTATTATTGTTTTTAAATTGAAAAAAAATTTAACATTCAATAAATCAAGATTTATTTTTTTGCTGACATCTTTGAGTTCAATATTTTAACTGGCATTAAGGAAAATTTTACAACCCATACATTTAGGTTTCTTTTGTGCTTTTTCTTAGATGTAATAAAGGAACAGAATCGGGAGTTACGAGGTACACAGAGGGCTATAAGCAGAGATCGAGCAGCTTTAGAGAAACAAGAAAAACAGCTGGTAAGTAGAACATTAAAGTTCAGTTTAACTTTTCATGAAAAAAACAAATTTGGAAGTTAGTGTTGGAATAATTAGCTAACCGGGAAGAAGACACACTTGGCAGGTGGTAAGTAATTTGTTTTACAAAGAAATGGCATTTAATGCCTTTCTGTAGTTTCTGCTTACCTTTGTTTATTGTGTCATTCTGCTGACTTTTATCAGGATTCTGTGTATTCTGCTGATTATAAAATCAAATTATTCTTCAGTTTGTAAAAGTCATGAATGCCTAGGAAGAAATACTGCTCAAAACAGCCAAATTATAGAAGTTCCATTCTATGTAATTTGCCGAGACTTTATCAGGAATGAGTTTTATCAGATACTTTTTCTTTCTTTACTTTTCTGCATCTATTGAGATAATTATCATGTAGTTTTTTTAGTATGTTGATGTAGTGAATTACTTTGATTGATTTTCCTAAGTTGAATCAAGCTTCTGCTCTTGGGATAAATGTTATTGGTAATGATGTATTTTTTAAAAAATAATGTTAGCTTCAATTTGCCAAAATTTTGTCAATAATACTTGCATGAAACATACTTATTTGTGGTTGTATTTTTGTGTAATGTCTTTATTTAGTTTTGACATCAGAGTAATGCTAATCTTAAAGCAGGAGTTGGCAAGTGTCCCTTATTCTCTCCTTTACTAGAAGGGTTTGTGTGTTCTTTAAATATTTAGTAGGATTCATTAGCAAATACATTGGGAGTGAAGTTTTGTTTGTGGATAGGTTTTAAACTATAAGCTCATTAAGAAAAAAAAGCTATAGATCGGGTTGTATGTCTTTTTGACTGAGCTTTGGTAGTTTGTGTCTCTCAAGTAATTTGTCCACTTCTAAATTTTACAATGTGATGACATACTGTTCATAATATTCTTACTGTTTTTCAACATCCTTAGGATACGAAATGATGCTCCATTTTGCATTCCCAATATTTGTAACTTGCTTGTTCTTTCTGTCAGTCTTAGTTGTTATCCCTCATCTGTCTGGCGAATGGTATATCAGTTTGATTAGTTTTTGCAAGAAGAAAAAGCAAAAACCTTGCTTTTGATTTTGTTACTTATCTGCACTTATTTCTAGTTTCTGGGTTTTGTTTATGTTTGCATTATTTCTTTTCTTTTGTTTACTTTGTATTCTACTTTCCTTTTTTGACTTTTCAATTTTGAAGCTTTTCACTTTTTTAATGTAACCTTTTTATCCTTTACTATTATTTTGCTTAATTCATTTTTTTAAATTACAGTTGAAATTCAGTATTATATTAGTTTCACATGTGAAACATAGAGGCTAGACATTTAGATAACTTACTGAGTGATTATTTTTTATTATACACCTGGCACCACATATAGCTGTTGCAGTATTAACTATATTTCCTGTGCTGTAGTTCATGTCCTTGTGACTATTTTGTAACTACAATTAGTACTTCTTAATACTTTCACCTTTTTTAATGTAACTTTTAATGCTATAGATTTCTCTTTAAGAACTCTTTTAACCCATGCATTTTGATATGTGGTATTTTCATTTTATTATGTTCAAAATATTGTTTCATTCCCCCTGTGATTTTTTTTTCTTTAATCTGTGACTTATTTAGAAACATGTTAATATTTGCTCATTTGTGATTTTCCTTTCATATTTTCCTTACTGACTCTGGTTTAATGTGGTTAGAGAATGTACTTTGGCCCTTTCAGCCGTCTTAAATTTATTGTCCCTTATTATCTGAAGGAGAATATGGTGTATTTTGGTGATTTTTTTTCAGTACATGCTTGTAAATGAGTATTCTGCTGTTGTTGAAGGAGTTCTCTGTGAATGTTGGTTAGATCAAGTTGGGAATAGTGTTTTTTGTAGATCTTCTCTGTCGTTACAGATTTTCTATGCATTCGTTCTGACAGTTACAGCAATATACTTGAGAGGAGTTGTTGGTATCCCTCATGCTAATTGTATAATTTGTCTGCTTCTTTCAGTTCTTTCTGTTGCACTTCATATATTTTTAAAAATTGTTATTAGGTGTGTGGACATTTAGGGTTGTTTGGACATCTTTCTGTATTGATTCCATTACCATTATGAAATGCCCCTTTTTATTTCTGGTAATATTCCTTATTCTCAAGATTTGTTTTATCTGATGTTAATGTAGCCACTCCAGATTTCCAGATTGTAAGAAGTATTTATATAGAATATATTTTACTATTCTTTTACTTAGCTTTTTTTTTAAATTAAAGTTGGTTTCTTGAGATGGCATATATTTGGGTTCTTATCTAATCTGATAACCTGCCTTTTAATGAGATATTAGATGAACCTTTTCACTTGTATGTTTATATTATTAGCTTTAAATCTACCACTCTGCTCTTTTGTTTTGTTTTGTTTTTTTTGCTATGTCCCACCAACTCTGTTTATTTATTTTTTTCTTTTTTCCTACATACTTTGGGTTGAGTGTTTTTTAATTTTCTTTTGGGCTCTGTGTAAAGACCATTTTGTAGAACAGCTTTGTACGTGTGGATGAAGGTACTGGTTTCTGTCTTTCCCATGAAATCATGTGGACTCAGTTGCCCTCTCAGATGACTCTCTTTCTCTGTTCTGGTTCATTTCATGATCAGGGAGAAAGGCTGTATTATACAGGGGTGGACAAAGGTTGGTTTACAGTTGCGAGTACGTGAAACAGTTTATTCTTGTACTACTGCTACTAGTAATTATTATTAATTATTGTATTTTCCACATGAAAACCTCCTCTGTCTTACTCCATTTATAGCTGATCTGTTTTTTTGAAATAAATCTTGAGGCCTCTCCCTCAGTGATTTTATTCCCCTTTTTATTTCCTGTCTCAGGAATTAGAAATTAAGAAGATGGCCAAAATTGGTAATAAAGAAGCTTGCAGAGTTTTAGCCAAACAGCTTGTACAACTACGGAAACAGAAAACAAGAACTTTTGCTGTTAGTTCTAAAGTCACTTCTATGTCCACACAAACAAAAGTGATGAACTCCCAGATGAAGATGGCAGGTGCAATGTCTACTACAGCAAAGGTAAGTAGAAGCCTTGACATCCACAGACTTAGGGTTTAATCTAAGACCTTTAAATATAAACATTCTAATCAATTTTAAAAGCACCTCCTGATGTATATGTAGTATAGAATATGTGTAGGTTTTTTTTTTTTTGGCAAATTAAGTTATCATATTAGATAATCCAGGTAACCACTTCTAGGTTTTTATTGATTTGTTTCAATAAAAAAATTCTTGTTTTAGGACATTTCCATTGTTCCATGGCTACATGAAGCTTCTAAATTTTTCAAATTGACTTAAAACGATATTTCCTTTTTCTCTTAAATTGTCAGAGAGATTTGTGGGCTTCTTATTTCATTAAGCTATAAGTTTTGATTACTTTGGAGTAGTAATTTCCTCTTGATTCATTTTCATATATGTGTGAGAGGGACACATGAATACTGTACAAGGATTTATCAATTAATTTTAATAGGGATTTATGTTTAACTTAGAGTCTTTATATTAAAGATGTTTTACTCTAGACTTTAAAGGACTCTGAGCCTTTTGATTTTTTTAAATAAGTAATGAGCTACTTAAAGCATATGAAATGCTGTGAGGAACAAAGACAAAGACTCTCCTCTCAGAAGTTACAGTTCACTGGGAGGTGGTATTAAGGTATGTTTGAAAAGGAAACTACCCCCGTACCTCAGTCTGTGCTAAGCTTCTGAACCACACAGGTCTTTGAATAGAATTAATTATCTGAATGACTGCAGAAGACCAGGGTCTTAAAAATATCAGTAGGTGTTAAATATAAGGAAGGGTGAATATTTATGTGAGGAACAAAGGGAAGAAAGCCACACAGGAGAGAAAGTATGAGATTATTAGGAAAATGGGGTATATAGTTGATTCTCATTTTTTGCAATAGTTAATGTTCTACAAAGTTGGGAATTAGTGAATACCGAGCCATTGCTCTGAAGGAAAATGCAGGGGTAGGGTCCTGTGAGCCTTTGGTTAAAATACTTTTGTCAACCAATGTATACCTAAATCTGTTTTTTGTGTGTCTCTGTTGAAAGGAGCCATATTTAATTGTTGATTTATTAACATTGAACTCATAGCAACAGCACTCTAACTCATGCTTGAACAAAGCTCTTCTAACAGTATATTTTCTCTATAAGCACATCACAGCCTTGTTGTGTACTTAGGAACAAAAAATGACACTTTAGTACTATGCTTGGGGACCATTTTAAAAAGCAAAATTACTAATAAGGTGCAAGAAATTTGCAATATTAAATGGGTAAAAGTGTAGTTGTTTACAGTATGAGAGCTGAAACAAGAAGGCAGGATGTTGTCTTGTTTGCCCTGAGCTGAAAAGGTACATGTTGGGTGACTAAAATTTTTGGTGCTCTGCGCATGTCCACAAATGAGCACTAAGCACTCATAATTATCATCATTATTATTAGTAGTAGTAGTATAAATACTACTATATTTATATCATAATATATATTATTGTTATATTATAAAGCACTTATTATAATTATCATTATTACTAGTAGTATTATTTACAATAATGTAAATTGCAAGTAAAGTATTATAATATACACCAGTAAGTATAAAATTTCATGTATACCAAGTAGGATTTAACCAGGGGCATGTATTCTAATCTGCGTATCAGGAACTACTTTAATAAAGTGATATTATGAGGGGGACCCAAATAAATGTGGAATTTATTTATTAAAAAATTGTGTATTTATTCTTTTATGTTTAAACCTCAGTCACCTTCAAAATACTCTCCATTTGATGCAATATATCTACTGAGACTTTTTTTCCCACTGCTCAAAAGTGTTTGAATCCATCAGTTTTGATGTCTTTTAGTTCTTCTGCTGTTTTCATTTAACCTGGTGCACATCAGCAAAATATTTCCCTTTGAGGACTTTTTTCATCCATGGAAACAAAAAAAAGTTGATTGGGGCAAGATCGAGTGAATAGGGGGACGAGGGCAAGGGGATCATGCCATTTTTTGATAAAAAACTGCTGAACATTCAGCACAGTGTGGGCAGGTGTGGTTGTAAATCACCCATCATGAAAGGGGCAAATGTGTTGAAAGAGTCTTAAAAAAAAAAATTGAAGCCAAATGCAGCCTCTCACAACAGTGCCAGCTGTTACACTGATACAAATGGGCTCCTAGTACCCTCACCTAGTGGAGGAAGCCTGTACTACCAGGGGCCGGTTCTCCAGAAGATAATTTTGGGTTTTTGGGGGGGGATCCCCCTTCATATGACCTGAAGTCTGAAGTGTTGATAGTAAAAGCAAATGGGGGAGCATTGCAGGTGAGGGGGAGCATACATAAAAGTCCAGTGCCGGGAGAGAGCATGTCATTCTTAAGGAAATGAAAGATCAGTGTGACTAGAGGACAGTGGCACAAAATGAGCCTGGCTTATTAAACAGAGTTCAAATGATATTTGCTCTCAGAGGTCAACTGTGAAATTTGGCTTTTAATACTAGGAGCAGTGGGAAGCCATTGCAGAGTTATTAGGTGTGTGTGGACTGGCGGGGGACCGGGAAACGTAGGGTTCTACTTAAAGATTACTTTGGCTGCAACATTGCATACAGATTGTCTGAGAAAATACTGTATGCTTAAAATTTTGAAACTGGTATGTTTTATATTGTATAATGTCTTTTAATACTAAACTAGCTGTATAATACACATATATAATATATATTTTATATGTATATAAGACATTTTGTCTATACTAGACGGCATTCATCTCTTTTAATAAATGGGTTGTGAACATAAAATGTAAAAGAATTCTTTTCACACTTTTTGCAAAACTCAATGTTTTGTCTTTTCTTTAAACCATGGTTTAAAATGTGTTAATGGATTAAGTATATATGCTAATGTTTCCTTTTTAGTTTAGATATTAAATTTATGACTGATTATGGAACCAGGCAGCAGTCTGGGTAGAGGGTGGCAAAGTGGGAAAAAGTGGGACAACTATAATAGCATAAACAATAAAATATTTTTTAAAATTTTGTAAAAATTAAGATTATCTTTAATTTAGACATTACCTACTTACCATATACTAGGCAAATGGAGCTTTCCCATCTGAATGGCAATGGATTTTTTAATTGACACAGTTTTTTTGTTATGTAATCTTTTGCCTACAGTTCAGATGAGGTTTTTCCACACTAGTATTTATTATACAGACGTTAAGCAGATGGTTTCCAAATGGTACTTTTTTTTCTAGAATACTTAATATTCTTATGTTTAAGTATGGAAGAATGTATATTTTTTTCAGAGCCTATGTCTATTTGATGTGTTCTCTTAGGAGTTATCCATAGTAGAGTTTTCATAATTGTGCAGCTCACTTAGATATTTTCATATTTTAAAGACAATGCAGGCTGTTAACAAGAAGATGGATCCACAGAAGACATTACAGACAATGCAGAATTTCCAGAAGGAAAACATGAAGATGGAAATGACTGAAGAAATGAGTAAGTTTAATAACTTGTAATGAAATTTACAGTTTTCTCATGTTTGAATTGGCTAAGTCTGTTTACTAGCAAGCTCGTATTCTCATCCATGAAAGCACAATGTTGAACAAAGAACTAATACAGCACCCTTCTAAATAATCACCTGTATTGTATCTCTTGTATTTTGAAGTTGGCAATGTATGTGGCTCAAAATTCTATTAATGTTTAACTGAAGGAAAAAATATAAAATACATTATGCCATGTTTCTCTGCCGTACTGGCCCCAGCTGTTCTACTGTATTGATTAGTGGACCAAAATCATCTTTTGAATAAAATAAGTTTCTGGTATAAGTTGGGTAATTCCAGAACTGCATCGATTCTTTCATATTGTCAGTATTGGAGGTAGAAATAATGGAGCTCTTCCATTCTTTTTTTCCTCCCAAAATTATTTAATACTTAGTTTTATTTTCTTTCTTTCTTTTCTTTTTGAATATAAACTAATTGCATGTTGTGTAGAAATATGGAGACCATAGAGGTATAAAGTATATTTTTAAAAACCTGTCTTCAAATGACTCAGATGTTATTACTGTTAATGTTGTGTTTCTTCCTATATTTTTCTGTATCTTACTATAATTAGGTCATATTACATGTTTTATTTTGAACCTTATCTACCTTTTAAAGAACATAATAGTATAACTTGAACATGTGCTCATGACCTTACATCTTCTCTGAAGCCTTCTTTTAAAAAAATGGCTTCGATATTGTATAACATCAGTATCAAATAACATCAACCCTGATTTACTAAAACATTCTTAAAGTGGTCAGTAAGATTGTTTTAAAATGTTTAATGTATTCAATAATCTTTTCATAAATGTTTCTATTTTCTTTGCCTAAATTTCTTAAATCTCCTTGGAGCGCTAACTTAATTAAGGCTTTGGTTCACACTACCAGATTCTTCTCAGGAAGACTATACCAGGCCCTGTTTCATCAGTGATGCATGACCCTTTACAGCGTCCTGGTCAGCATTCAGTTATTACTTACACGATAGTCAAGATTCGCATCATTGTTTTACAAAGATATTTTCTGATCGTTTTACAACTATGTAGGGATATGCTAGTTTAGCAGCATTTAGTCCATAAATGGTATCTGATTAAATTACCAAGGTTTCTAAACTTACCTTTGCTCCAGTATTCTATTTCATGTTATCTATTTTGCTTTTAGAATTTAATAATACTGTATTTTTATCAAACATTCTTTAGTTTTCACCTTGAATCTTTACTTTGAAAAATACAATTTGTCGAAACATCTTTAGTGCATTTTTAGTGACTGAGAATTGTCATTTATATCATGATCATAGTATCTAACATGTTTATTTGGTTTCCAATGATGGCACGGGTGTGAGCAGATCTTATCAGAGGAATTAACTTTTCCATTAACCTATAGTGAAGAGAATTAATAAGCTCATACATAAGCTCATATTTACCACAGTTCTTACTTGTATGTTAGTACTTTGCAAATGATTCTGAAATAATAGTGGTTATTGGTAGTTATATGTTTTTTTCTATAACCAAATAAACTATGTTAGCATTAGTATTTTCATCCAAAAAAAAATTAAGTTTAAATGGATGTCTTTTTTAAATTAGAGTTTATATTATTCAGTGTTGCTCTAAAACTTGTTTACATTCAAGTTTTAGGGGGGGAAATCTTTGAAAACTCTTTGTGGCTAAAAGATTCTGCTAAGAGCAGAATCCTGCTAAGAGCATTCCATAGACAAGAACTTTCTTCACTAGAAAGTACACTTCTGTTTACCAGCAGCACAATCAGCAGCACGCTTACGAGGAGATCACACAAGGCTACCTGTCTCCTTTCCTTTGAGGGCGTCCCCCAGTGATCAGGAGAACGATCATAGGCCAGCTGGTTAATTATGTCCCCCACAGCCTTTTTCCATTCGTGCACCTTAAACTGTACCCCAGTAGAAGAACTTACTCTTCCGTGTGTGCATCCCTGTTTTCTTCAGCCGTGTCTTTGTTCATGGCGTTCCCTCTGTGCTCTTTGGTCATATCCTAAGCATCCTTCATGGACCCTGCCACGTTACTTCCTCCCAGCTGGATATAATCTCTTCGCTTTTTATAATCATTTATTTTTCTATTTATCACAATCTATTATCTGTTTTTTTTCTCTTTTCTACTTAAGTGTACTCTACCCCAAATCTTCATTTTTCTCTGTCTGTCAGTTGTATCTGTACCACATACTGGGCACTTAGCGTTGAAGATAAATGAGGCATATTCCAGGCCTTCAGAAAGCCCTTCCCCACAGCTCCTAACAGGACGCCTTGTATGCAGAAGGCTTTCCATAATGTTTAGGGAAGGTGAGGGAGGCAGGGGAAAGGGGATGGCAGTAATAATCATTGCAGGGCTAAGTTGCACATCACTCTTTGGACAAGTTTAATACAATATCGAATCTTAAACTTTGTTAGAATATTTTACATACATCTTAAGTGAAAACTTTAATAAGCTGAAAATATAATTCTACGTATAAAAAAAATAGTCTCCCAGATACTTACAGGATATTGGATTCTTACATATTCTTCCACAGTCAGGTTTAACGTTTAACAGCTCCCAGCTGAACAGGTTTAATTTGTGGAATCATAATTCAACTTTAATCCTGTAGCTGTGGCTGTCATACAGTTCTTATTCATTAAAGATGTAATTTTAAAAAATCAGAGTAGACTTGTTTCATTTAAGGATAATTTGTGTTGAAACAAGTGTTATTCCAGATTTAGTGCCTTAAAAATGTATTTATCAATGAACTTCAACATTTAAAAATTACTTTTGTAATTTGTTAGTTCCCCTAAGTTTGCTATAATATAATAGTACAGTATTGTATATAGTTGGGCTACCCTCTAAAAATGTAAATATAGCCTGAAATCCCTGAAATCTTTTTGAAAGTAACTGTTTTGTCTCCCCATCCTCCCAAGTCAATGACACTCTCGACGACATCTTTGATGGCTCTGATGATGAAGAAGAAAGCCAAGATATTGTGAATCAAGTTCTTGACGAGATCGGAATTGAAATCTCTGGGAAGGTATGAATGTCTTCTTAGTTGGAAGTCGTTTCTACCACTTGTCACTTAAATGTTTTAAATTGTCCTTAACTGTTAGATGCATGTTTTTATATCCGAAAAGTAAATTAAACCTCTTTGTAGCACATCCTTTGTGTCCTAGACCAAATGTTTAATGACACACACTTCTTTTCTCTTTTCCTCTCTTTAATATAGATGGCCAAAGCTCCATCCGCTGCACGAAGCTTACCATCTGCCTCTACTTCAAAGGCTACAATCTCCGATGAAGAGATTGAACGACAACTCAAAGCTTTAGGGGTAGATTAGTCAAAAAGCTGTAATATTTTGCATATTTATAATTATTTAGTTATAATTATAAACCAGGTATATTGCCATTTTCCTTTTACAAGACATATTTATTTTGCAAAAGTGAAGACCATGAGTGAACAGTTGTTTCCTAACCCATGGCTGTTTGACTTTTTTGCCAAAGAATGATAATGGTGCAAAATGGGAACTCTTTGGGTTTTAATTAGAACTATTAGGAATGATGATGTGTAAAAAGTTGACGACTTTTCTGCATGGCATAGAGAAATTATATTCATTACTTAGTGTAGTTTATGTTCTAAATCTTTTTACACTGAACACAAAAATCTTGATAAATGCCATTAGGCATCAACTTAAAGATTCCTGTAAAAATATTAAAAGTATTATCATTAATTCTGTATCTGTTGCTTGTCCTTTGTAAGCGATATGTGTTATAACCATAGGCAGTTTAGCTGCCAAATTACTTTTAAATGATCTGAAAGCAGAGTGCTGTTTAAACATCTGTCTTAAACAAAAACTGTTCATGAGCTTTTGTTTTGTGTCTTTTCCCTTTGGGAAGACATTCTAGTTGATAACTTTATTACCTTTGAAAATGTGCTTGGCCCCTGCCTTAAATAGCACAAACATATTGTGCACACCTTTAAATTATTATAACTGACGGAAAATAATTACATTTTAAACTAAAATTGGGCCTCTTACAAAAATTTTCAAGGCTGTCTTTGTAAAGCTTATAAAAGTGAATTGAATGTATTAGCAAAAACAGATTCTGAATTAATAACATTTCATAGTAAGAAAGTGATATATTTTGGTCTTTTTTCTAAAGGAGTAAGGAGATTTTTTCAGTGTGAATTATTATTTAATCTCTGCTTAATTTTGAACTTTATTAATAGGTACATTGAAGCCTCTAAATTGAAACCATCATTTTCAAATAAATAACAGTGCTATGGCAGTACTCTAGCTAAATTCTAAAATAAACATTAGCACTTTTTTCTTGGTGAATAAATTAAAACTTTGTAAGAAATTATTGCCTAAGTATATGTTAACATCATAGCAGTATTTTTAAAGGTAAAATTGCTTTGGTATTTAATGTATATATTGAAAGTGAGAAGAAATGAAGTAGCAGATTATAGAGATAGAACTTAGAATTAGGTTAGCTTTAAAAAATTGTGTTGTAATATATGGATTCTAGCACATTCCACCATAAAAACACTGGAGGAGATTATGTAAATGTAACCTGATTAATTTGGGATGATGGACATTTTGGATTAATATTGACAATATGAATACATTTCAGAACTAGCGTACATGTGTCATGGATTGGGGGAAAGGATGAAAAGCTAAACAATATAGTTTATAATCCATTTTGTAATGTTCAAAGATATGGTTCCATTATATAGTAGTATTAAATACATTACCCGGCACATTGATTGGTCAAAAGATCTTACTGGATTATAGAATTGCCCAGCAGTCTTTTGATTCTTGAATGTACATAGTAATGCCAACTAACCGTATTTACTTTCTAGTTTACATGCGGGGGCTTTTGCTTTTAAAAATTATTTTGTTAAAAAAAATCACAATAAAGATTTATTGCTATTATGCTTTTATATATCTCTTTTACTATATTTTGGCTTCTGCTAAGTTAAAATTTTTATGTGTATCTGGTGGTGTTTAAAAATAAAATGAGATAACTCTACAACTTATATTTTAACCAGAAAAATTGTCTTTGTAAGAATTAGCAGTGGATCCTGACCAGTGTGGCTCAGTTGGTTGGGCGTTGTCCTGCAAAGCAAAAGGCGGACAGTTTGGTTCCTGATCAGGGCACATGCCTGAGCTACGGGTTCCATCCCCAGTGGAGGCGCATTCGAGAGGCCCCTGATCCTAGTTTCTGTCTCACAATGATGTTTCTCTCCCTCTTCCTCCCTTCCCCAAACCAATAAATAAAAGCTAAAAAAAATCTACGTTTCTAAATACATGTCATAAAAAGCCATTGCGCTAAAAAAAAAAGAAGGAAAAGAATTGGTAATTGTGAATGGAATTTCAGAAGAAATTTATCTTACAATTCCTTACCTAGAAACATTCAGGGGATAAACATATTAAAATATATTTTTTAAACAGGCAAGTTTTTGTGGTTTCATTTTGGTCAAACATCAATACCACGGAAGACTTTGGAAATCCAAAGAAGAAAGTAGACTCATTTTGATTTGGCTACATTTATAAAATATTCAGTGGCACTTTTCACAGTCACTATAAATTTGTAAAGTTATAATATCCTTCACTAAAAATAAAACTTTCTCTGGTCCCTAAAGATTAAGAAACAAGGATTCTTATACATTGATGTTGATGAAAAGACTGACTTTTAAAAAAAATGTTCGGTAACTTCCCTCCCATCTTTGGCAAAAGAGTTTCAACAACTCTGTTCAGACAGCAGGTTGACAATAGACAGCAGAACAATGTAGCAGTTTCTGTTACTGAAAAGGACATAGCCCAGTGTTGCATTCATTTTCCTGGTGTACAATTAATGGGTGGAGACTTCATAGTATCAAAGGAGTATGGTACACAAGTATCAATACTGATGATAGCACGTAATCTTAGAAAACAAAAATTTAACCATCGTTGAGATAATTGTGCTGTGTAGAACCCTGCCCTAAGGGAAGTACCTGGTTACATATTGCAAGGCCTGGTGGCAACGGGCTCAAGATTGTGACCCTATAGGTTAAAAGGGGGATCTGGCAGCCAATGGGTTTGACCTTATTTGACATGCACAGTGAGGTGTATTTCATTTGCATTTGAATGCTTTTAGGGGAAGCCTGCACTCTCTTCCACATGTACATTCCTTACCAGCCTAGAAGCCACACTTCTAGCCTGATCCATGTAGGCCTATTTAAATACATACTCTTATTTCAGTTTCTCCCAAGTGAAATAGTGTGTGTCCAGGTCTGAAAAGAAATCTATGAAGACTTCTATGATGCCATTACTCTGCATGAATATGTGTTTGTAGCTATAGGGAAACAGATCAGCTTTCCAATTTGCTTTCTGTAGAAGCTGAGTCCCACAAAGGGATTTAATCTATACTTCTAACCTTAATTCTTTCATGAGTCAATTGGATCAAATTTGCCTTAGAGAATGCCTGAGGATTGTGAAGTCCGATTCCAGGTACCCTACTGCTAGAACACCACACATAACTCCCCACCCCACCACCATCCTCCCAAGAACTTGAAAGCCTGAACACACTCCTACCCCCAATCACTGAAAATAACTAGACAAATTCTTCCACCATTAGAAATAGAAAAGTAAATTCTGAGATTGTCAACCACTTCTACCAGGTAAAACGGAATTTATCAATCAGCATAAGCAACAAATAGGTCTTTCCATTTTAATGGCCTACTCTACTGAATTCTCCAAGGTTTATACAGAAGAGCTCATGAAAACATCAGATTGAAAGGCCGTATGGCTAAATACAGCTTTTGGCATTTATTCTTGAAAAAATGAACACGAGTACTGCACAGGAAGTTACAGATTTTTCATTTAATTGCTGTTTAGGATTCTAAGTATCATTAACTTTTTCTATTTTTTTTAAAAAGACCGGTATCTAGTAAGATATCTCAATGCAGTTAGAAAATATAATCTCAAAACTTAATAATGCAAATGAGTTAATAGTAAATACCAGTGCATTTACAACTAATTTGTGACTAAAGAGTCGCTGTTTTAATATTAAGTATTGATTTAGAATAATTGCTTTTAGGGACAAAAATTGGTTCCCAATGATAGTTGGATCTAAACTCGAAAAGAATGACCTTATTGGTGAATCCGATAATATGAAGTAAACATACATAGGTGATGATTACCTCAACCTTTGTACATGCTTGTGTTTGTTATGTGAAGTCAGATTAAATATTCCCAGCAGATTTATACTGAAAGTGCAAAAAGCCAGTATCCTAGATTTACACTGCATTACATTTTGCTTCTATTTTCCAGTTCCAAAGCTTTGCATAATATATATTTTTATGTTCCTCAAAATTGCAGCTGCTATTCGGGGTCATTTATGGTTCCATATAAACTTTTGAAGTGTTTGTTCTATATCTGTGAAATATGCCATTGGTATTTTGATAGGTATTGCATTGAATCTGTATATTGCTTTGGGTAAT
>PVKM010006165.1:0-45197 GCA_004027735.1 Carollia perspicillata | reverse complement strand
TCATTGGCAATAGAGGAATATGTTATAGTTCTGTCCATTGCTGTGTGGCCTTGACGCCACCATGGCTACATCCATGGCCAGTCCAAGACATCTGCCTTGGCACTCCCATCTCCTTCTAAGCTAGCAACTTGGTGAGCAGTGAATGACCTAATTTAATTCTACCTTGAAATTTATATGAGGAATTATATCTCCCACCTTAAGAGTCTTTGAATATCCAGATATTGCTCTGAGAGCAAGAACCGATTCTTTTGATATGGCCACATGTACTGTTCTCAAGTCAGCCCGTTGTGTAGACTTTCCTTGCTCTCTTCATCTACAGTTATCATTCCACAGCAGCTATGGTTTCAGTCGTGACCTCATGGGAGTTTCCATTGGTGAACCAGGTGGTCTGTTTTGCCTCAGTGGAAAGAGAGTCAAGATGTTTAGACCACTTTGGTAGCTCAGAGATTCTGACACTGGTTCATTGTCAGATAGGCTACTTTTTCATGAATATATGTACTTTGCCTGAGGTATTCCCCTTAATTTGATTCTGAATATACCATTTTCATTTCATCAAGGATCTTAAATTGCAATGCCTTCTTGAGTTCACCTACAACATAGTAGATACCTTAGGCCTAAATATAGTCTGACGTCTTTCAGTTTCCTTCAGTTTGGGGAACTGTTTCTAACAGAGCCAAAGAGAATGCCAGTAGCCATCATTCAAGTAGAGTATACTTGCCCACAGCATCAGAGAGTTTTCTAGTCTAGAATCCTGGCTGCCACCTTAGGGAGTCTCTATTGAACTTTCTCCAGTAACTCCAGTCCGCATGTTTTTAGTAGCAGATCAGTGTGACCAATCGAAAAAAAAAATCTATTTGTCAGATTTCAAATAGTACTATAAGCTGCTTTTCTCACTGTGGGATCCAGAAGAAACAGAATTTGTCCCTGTTTGTGAATTGTCTTTACTAGTTTGCCCAGGTTATTTCCAGAAACTGAACTTAGGGGACTGGGTCCTGAATTTTTTCTGGATCAGTTCGCCACTTTTACCTAGTCACATGTGCCACTGCAGTTTCCAAACCCTTTCTCGACTTTCTCCTTGGATTGGAAAACTATCGTTTATCATTAACCAACTTACTTTTGACAGCAATCTGGACCCAACTTTTCCAAGCATGCTGTGGCAACATGCTGGAGAATTCAGGTTTCCTTAATGGATAACAGTAAGGTTTTAGCTGGGTTTACCCAACAAGAACACTGTGTTTGACTTCTTTTAGATTGGGGTTAAGAGGAAAGCTTCAGTCAAGTCTGTCAAAGCATACCAGCCTCCTTTGTCCTTCTGAGACTCTCGAATGGTTTTTTACCACATCCATCATGGTGGAGGCTGTAGGGTCTACTTCTTTAGTGAACCCAAGTAGGTAGCCTTCAGGGTCCATTTAGTTTTACATAGGCCAGAAGGTAAAGTTTTAGAATGTACTAGAATGTTATATAAAAAAGTAATGAGGGATTAGCTCTCCCCTGTTACCGCCATTCCCTTAATCAAAGCTGAGAGCCTCCTTTAATTGCCTGAAATCTTGTACTATTTAATAGTTAGTACAGAAAAAGGTTTAGGCAAGGGCTCTCATTTTAATACATCCCGTTACATCTGGGCTAAGGAACAACTGTCCAAGATTAGGGTTTTTTAAAGATTTTATTTATTATTTTTCGAGAGAGGGGACGGGACAGAGTAAGAGAGGGAGAGAAACATCAATGTGTGGTTGGCTCTCATGTGACCACCATTGCAGACCAGGCCCACAACCCAGGCATGTGCCCTGACTGGGAATTGAACCAGCGACCCTTTGGTTCACAGCCTATGCTCAATCCACTGAGCTATACCAGCTACGGCCCAAGATTAGGTTTAAGCCAGATATGACAAGACCATTGCTTCACATATCATGTCCTTTTTGATTATACATTTAGCCAAAGGCAATGCCACCCTTATTTTCCTCTCTGCAGTTTTCACTATGACCATGGTACCTTACTTCCACAGCATCATTATGCCTCCTTCTCTGCCCCACCAGCTTCTCTTTGCCCCTAATATTGGCTTCTCGTGCCCCAGCAGCATTTCTATACATAGTACACTGACATCCAGTAATCCCCAAAAGCTGTGTTCACCATGCCCGGGCATTCAACTTTAACCAAAGTGTAGTCCTCAAGCCCCATTCAGAATTGGGCAAGAAGATCCTGCCTTCAAGTCAATGTTCTTTGTTTCAGCTGCCTTAACAGATGGAGTAAATTCAGCAACCATATAAGTGCCTTTGTTTCCATTCCCCACTGGCATCACTGGATTTAACTTCTGAGATGAAAGCAGTAGATTTAACAGGGGTCCTTAAGGGAAGCAGCTGCCGGAACTGGAACAAATTTCCTTCCTCCCAGCGGGCAATATAATGTGCCAGGAAATCTTTCTTAGGAATCCTGTCAAATTTCTTCTGTGTCTTAAAAGCCACCTAAAGAAAGCTAATAGAGTCACCTCTGGCCATGACCTTTCTTCTGAATAGCCCAGGTATTTTTTTTCTTCCATGAGTACAACCCAGCATGGCAGCTGCAAAAGCAGATGTACCCATGAATTATATACACTCTCCTGCCTTCCCAAAAGGAGAGCCTCATGGGAAGCCGATGCCCGAGGGACTCTCCTAATTACAGTGTCTACCAGAGTTTAGGTCAGGATATGGTTTGGTCACGCTTATTTTATTTTTATCAGATGGCCAACCCAGGTTTGCTATTCCCCTAAAGGGCTGTTCCATTTCATAACAGTGAGAGAACCAGGCAGCTACCTTCCTCAGTACAGATTCATAGGGCTTTATCTGCTCCAGAGGGTCATTGATTATATGCCTGCCAATAATTCTTGAATAGCAACACTGCAGCAAATTAAGAGTCAGTGTTTATACCAAGCATTGTTTTTCATGCTGCAGCATGCAAAAAAAAAAAAAAATTCTCAGCTCCGAGTTCAGTTAACCTAAGGATCCTGGAAAGCATGGACACTGAGCTTCTTTAGATTGAAATTGTTTTTTCCAATATGGTAGCTACAAGCCCATGTGGCAGTAAAGCACTAGAAATATGGAGTCTGAGTTGAGGTATGTTGAAATATACACTGACATCAAGGACTTAGTATGAAATAAAGAATGTAAAAAGATCTCTTTAATTATTACTTTCAGTAAATGTTTAAATAAATTTAGGACACATTGAATTAAAGAACATGTATCGCTAAAAGCAATTGTTTCTATTTCTTTTGACTTATTAAACCGTAGCTAATATAAATTTAAATTTAAAACTTCACAGATGGCTTTTATTTGTGGCTTAAATTATATTGGACAGGGATGCTCAGTAGTTACTAGTTTCCAGTGCCATCTGCCTTGGGTTAGGAGAAGTGACATCAAGGTTAAGAGCAATGTCCTTTGAAGTCCCAATTGAACTTTTGTGTTCATCTTGAGCACAGGCCATGAAGCTGCTCGCTTTACTTGCTCTTGTTTCTTTCTCCCAAGTGGTTTCAGTGTCACAGACAATCAGTTAATGGGAAACGAGGAATCAACTGTATCTTGAGCCACTCTCCCCTCAGTTTTACCACCTTGGTTCCTTTCCGTTTGTTTTACTGATCACCCATATCCTGACTAAACAAGAGACAGGACTGTCACCCACATTCTAGTAGTAAGATGTATCCCCAGTCCTTTCCCATAGAGCTTTTGCTGCCTCAAACCAAGGGCAGATCAGTGTCACGTTCTCGTCAGAATTCCCTTCCTCCTTTTGGAACCTGAAATGATCTGAGAGCCAGGTCAGCTTCTGTCACCACTGCTGAAGTTTGGGGTTCAAATTGTCAAGCAGATCCATCAGGTAGAATAGGCTTTAACCTACTGTAACACTTATTCAGACCTACAGGAACCTGTGAAGCAGGCTTCACAACAGATGCAGCATCTTCGTCAAACGGGGAGGCCCAGCGGTTACTCAGGAGCACAGCCTCTTTTGCCCTTCGCCCACATGGACATGTAGCTACAGCTGTCACCAACAACAGTCAAGGCATGTGGTCACCTTGACACAGGGAAGCCACAGCCTTTATTTCCAACCAAACTTGTATACCATCTGGTCATGTAGGCCAGAGACCTTCAGACCACTGCATGGCTTCCCCAGCGCGGGTACCTCCTTCACTGTGAATGAAGCTAACTCTGCATTCTCCATTGAGCTTAACCCTACTGTTTTCAAGGAAGTGATGCTGGAACAATCAGAAGTCAATCTCAGCAGTCCCGACACAGCCCCAGCCTGGTGTTCACCCATTACTCACAGTCAGTGACATGGAAAGATACAGTGGAGAAAAATCCAGTTGTCCACTAAATATAGTAAATTTTAGGGAACATTTCTGTTTTGAGGTATGGGGCTCTCTAAAGGTTTGAAAATAATAAATTCTCCAGAACAGGTGGTTAGAAAGGTAGTCTGTGGAGGAAGGTGGTTAAAAGTGATGAACTTGTAAGATAGATAATAGTACTAGGCATGTAATGTAGAACACGATGACTGTAGCTAACACTGCTGTATGACGTATAGGAGAGGAGGTAAGAGAGTAGACCCTAAGAGTTTTCATCACGAGGAGAAATTTTTCTTTTTATTTTATCTGTATGAAAGCATGGACGTTAAGTAAACCAACTGTAACCATTTCATAATATATGTAAATCAAACCATCAGGTTGGACGCTTTAAACTTATACAGTGAGGTATATCAATTATTTCTCAATACAACTGGGGAAAAAAGGTAGTCAATAGATACTGCTTTACTAAACACAATAACCAGAAGCCTAAAATCTTGGCATTTTTGTAACCAATCTCTCAGTTGGTTTAACTAACATGTCAACACCTCATTGTAAATGCTCATTGAGAAATTGTATTTTGTCCTGTATTTTGAGATGGATTTTTTTAAAGCATGGTTGTTGTGGTTTTAAAGGCTATTTTACTTCAGCGTCTAGCTGGTTTGCACACAAAATTGTACACATTAAGTGACCTAAGTCTTCTTTCTGGAATGCAACACCAGCATAATTATGAAAGTATAAGGACACAATTTCAGTACTTACATAAGGACAGTTTAATTCTTAATATACCTACATTTTTAAAAAAATATAGAAAATTCAAAGCAAACAATAATTTTACCTTAAAATTTTCACAGATGCTAAAAAGACTGCCAGCATAAGTGAACATTCTTATTGAAGGCTACTGGAAGATTGATGTTCATTTTTTTGCAACATTACAACAGTAGTTGCATGTGATTTGGGTCATCAGCTTTTATATCGTGTGTGTTTCCTCCAAATTCAATTACTTACACACCTTACAGTTGATATGTTTTCCAATAACTATGTTTTTTTCCAATATATTTTATCGGTTGTGCTATTACAGTTCTCCCATTTCCCCCCCTTCACTCCCCTCCACCCCGTGTTCCCCCTCCCACCCACATCCCCTCCACTTTAGTTCATGTCCATGGGTCATACATATAAGTTCTTTGGCTTCTACATTTCCTATACTATTCTTGCCCTCTCCCTGTCTATTTTCTACCTACCATCTATGCGACTTATTCTCTGTACCTTTCCCCCCTCTCTTCCCCTCCCACTCTCCTGTTGTTAACCCTCCATGTGATCTCCATTTCTGTGTTTCTGTTCCTATTCTAGCTGTTTGCTTAGTTTGCTTTTGTTTTTGTTTTAGGTATGGTTGTTAATAATTGTGGGTTTGCTGTCATTTTACTGTTCATATTTTTTATCTTCTTTTTCTTAGATAAATCCCTTTAACATTTTATATAGTAGGGGCTTGGTGATGATGAACTCCTTGAACTTGACCTTATCTGAGAAGCACTTTATCTGGCCTTCCATTCTAAATGAAAGCTTTGCTGGATAGAGTAATCTTGGATGTAGGTCCTTACCTTTCATGACTTGGAATACTTCTTTCCAGCCTCTTCTTGCCTTCAAGGTCTCTTTTGAGAAATCAGCTGACAGTCTGATGTGAACTCCTTTGTAGGTAACTGTCTCCTTTTCTTTTGTTGCTTCTAGGATCCTCTCCTTAATTTTAATCTTGGGTAATGTGATTATGTTGTGCCTTGCTGTGTTCTTCCTTGGGTCCAACTTCTTAGGGACTCTCTGAGCTTCCTGGACTTCCTGGAAGTCTATTTCCTTTGCCAGATTGGGGAAGTTCTCCTTTATTATTTGCTGAAATAAGTTTTCCACTTGTTGCTCTTCCTCTTCCTCTTCTGGCACCTCTATAATTCAGATGTTGGAATGTTTAAAGATGTCCTGGAGGTTCCTAAGCCTCTCCTCAGTTTTTTGAATTCTTGTTTCTTCATTCTTGTCTGGTTGGATATTTCTTTCTTTCTTCTGGTCCACACTGTTGATTTGAGACCCAGTCTCCTTCCCATCACTATTGGCTCCCTGTATGTTTTCTTTTATTTCACTTAGCATAGCCTTCATTTTTTCATGTAATTTGCTACCAAATTCAACCAATTCTGTGAGCATCCTTATCAGCAGTGTTTTGAACTGTGCATCTGATAGGTTGGCTATCTCTTTGTTGCCTAGTTGTATTTTTTCTGGAGCTTTGATCTATTCTTTCGTTTGGGCCATTTTTTTTTGTCTTGATGTGCCTGTTGCATAGTGAGGGAAGGAGCCTTAGGTATTCACCTGGGCAAGGTAACTCACCATCACTGTGTTGTGACACTGTATGTGGGGAGGGGGTCTGAGAGGGAACAAACACACTTGCTCTGCTCTCTGCTGGATTTTAGTCACTTTCGCTGCTACCCACAAGCAAACTGGGCCCTTCTGGTGCTGATTCCTTAGGTGGGTGGGCTTGTGTACATTCTAGGACCCTGTCTGTGGGTCTGTCCAACGAACTCTCCTGTGAGGCTGGGAGTTTCTCCTGCTGCTGCCTCAACTCCCATAGGTGTTTTCAATCAATGGTTTGAGGCTTTATTTCCCTGTGCTGGGGCTCTGGGTTGTGCAGTCCATCCTGCTCCCCAGTTGTTCTGGTTTTCTCCTTGCGAATGTGGGACCTCCCAGTCTGCAATCCACTGCTTTGCTGGGTCCACCCACTGCTGCCTTGCCGGCCAGCTGCACCTTTGCCATGACTCCTCTCTGCCTAGCTGCCTGTCTCCGCCCCTCCTATTCATCTGGATGAGTGTTTCTTTAACTTCTTGGTTGTCAGACTTCCACACAGTTCAATTTTCTGTCAGTTCTGGTTGTTGGTTTTTTTTAATTGTTGTTGTCCTACTGTGCGGGGAGGCACAGTACATCTACCTACACCTTCATCTTGGCCAGAAGTCCAATAATTATGTTTTTTTCAGATGGAATTGCCTTACTTCATAATTCCCCAGAAACCTATTTTACACATTATTACATTAACTTGGATTATCTCATATTAGAATCCATTTTAAACTTTATTTTTTATTTTTATATTTTGTAATATACTGTTCATTGAGCTTCTATTTTGACAAACCCCAAATAATTTTCCAAGAGTTTGAGTACTTAGTTATTTTTATTTTTTACATTACCATAAAAAGTTATTTCCATAAGAAGTGAGCTATAACAAATCTGTAAAATGTTATCTTTTAAACTTTCAGTTTTAGTAGCAAAAAAATCAATTAATTAGCAGCTTTCTACTGTTACATTCTAAATAAATTTGTTAAATTATATTATTCATTATTGAATTTCATTATAAATAAGTTTTATATTTTCTTATCTGGAACACTTTTTATTTATCATAATTTCATTAATATTTTTTCCTTAAATTTGGTTTTCTATTTATGTACATACACAGAGAATTCTCTTTAATTTGCAACATTTAAGAGAAAATTAACAATACTTTCAGAACATAATAATTTATAATTTTTTAACATGAAATAAACTTTTGCCAAATTTCATTGCCAAATTTTGCCAAATTTCATTGCCAAATTTGCCAAAAATTTTTTTGCCAAATTTCATTGTTAATTTCAACTAAACCAATGCACTTGAAAAGTAATTGTATATAAAACCAGGTGACTATCTTATAGTTTCCCAAATGGGTTAGCATAAAACATAGAAGTAGCATTAAGTGTGGATAACAAAAATCAAGTAGTGTTATTGATCTAAACTGTGTTTTCCAACTAAGTAGCATAAAACTGTAGGAATTAAGCATTAAAAAAAATTGCTTCCATGAAAAATAAATCTTCAGTCAATAATCCTGGTATTTTCCCCTTGACAGCATATATTTACTCATTTAGACATATGATGTAAAAAATTTTAGTCCATGAGTATGTATAACATAATATCTCAATAGATTTCTTTCTTGTTCAATTTATTTAGATATTCTAATATGTAGACAATACCAGAATGGTTAGATTTTCTATTAAAACATATTATTTGAGAGTTTCATATTTCTCAATGGACATATCTATGTGATACTCATTCAATCAATAAAACTTGAATAGGGCAAAAAAGCAACTCATCTTTATAGGCTTAACTTATCTTTTGATTATAATAACATTGACATTTGCCATGATAAAGCTTAAGTTATGACTCTGAAATATCTGTTATATATACTCTATTTGATGATGAAAGTATTTTCATATATTATTCTTATGACAGGATGATGAGGTAAGGGAAAGTCAATTCAGCTTCACAGCCTATGGAATGGGACCGTGTCTGCAAGCAAAAGATGGTGTGACCCACAAGGGCCCAAACCATCCCATCCAGGCAATGCCAAAAAGCCCTGAGGAAATGAGGAAGGTCTTTATCGACCGGGCCAAGAAGATTGACACCATCTCCCGAGCCTGCTTCCCATTAGCCTTTTTGATTTTTAATATTTTCTACTGGGTTATCTATAAAATTCTTAGGCATGAGGATATACATCAGCAATCAGATTAAGTTTTGGGGGTCATGCAAGTGCAAATGGTTGATACAAAAGGAAGTGTCTTCAACATAGGTGTGTGTGTATGTGTGTGTGTGGTGTAAAAATGATGATCATTGTATTAAAATGGCATAGGGGACGATATTACTATGATTTGCTATGCAAAGTTGTGAGGCAGATTAAGATTCTTTCAATGGATACTATATATATATGTGTGTGTGAAAATGGACATTTCTGTTTCATATTAATTTACCTGCTTTTTCATAGTAAGTCACATAAGTGGAAGTATTACTGCCAATGTGTTTGTATATTATATAATAATACATGTGAAAACTACTTTGGATTCCTTGATTTTTAATCAAGATAGTAAATTGGACAAAAGTAAAGCTTTTGCACAATAAACTTTATACAAAGAAAACAGGGAAATGTTAAAGATAAAAATTATTAGCTTAAGATTTTAAAATATTTCCTTATACTGTAGTTATAAAATAAAAAAAATCAGTTAATTCAGTGGAAAACTTGTTCAATAGTAATGGAGAGTTGTACATACAAATACTGTGGGACCAACTTATGTAATAACAAAAAATTTGAATTAAATGATTAAAATAACAAAATTTTGTTATTTAGATACTAACTTTAATTATTTAAACTATTAAATTTCTCTCTTTGGAAATTTAAAATGAATGGCTTAAGAGACCATATCCTATAAAATATCTACTTTATATGTCTATGAATGAAGGTGAAAATACTGAAAACAATATTATTGTGTTTAGATAAATGTTTTAGCTACATATCTATGTATTTTAATTATTGACAAACACTAAAAAGTTCTAGTCAATACCCATGTTTTGTTAGACTTTTAATAGCTGCTTAATTGTCTGTATGTAATTATGTTTAATGTTTTGATATAATCGAACAAAGTTCAGTAAGACTTTTATATTTTAACTTAGAACGGGACTCGAAAATTCAATGGGATTATAGTATTTACATTTTGATAAAAGTGAATTTAATGAACACAAAATTGGATATATGAAAGATTTTTTAATAGTAAAAGTTTTTCCATCCAAGTTATATGATTTCAAACTCCTAGCTCCAAAAGTAAGGAGGGAAGATTTTTAATTCTAAATTATAAAAGTTAGTCATTTCTACAAAGTGAGGGTTGACTCTTTTTGTATTTCTGAATCAATGATCTTAGCATATAAGCCATTGACTAGATGTGAAAATTTTGAATAACATTTTTACTTAAAAGTTATCAACAATCCCATGTAATTATTTGAACTATAATGGGCGTTAACTCCTTTTGTGCCATGTAATTAAGTGCAAATGTGTGAGAGAGTTTTTGGTTAAGATGAACCAGACTCTGTTTCTTTTTCAGTTTTACCCCTTTTTTTTTGCATTATTTTTATCATTAATGTTGGGTTTTTTTAAGTCTTATAAAGCTGTTTTAGATATGTGTGATTATTGGTCAGATTCACTACATGGAAACTCAGTGTACCAAATTATTAACAGAGAGAGGCTTAAGCATTAAGAAAACGATGAACTCAGGCCTAAGAGGAACAAAGAAGCCAGTTTTTGAACGAGATGCTAATCTTTTCTGACCTTTAACCATCATCTCAAACTTTAAGCAAGAACTGCCATGTAAAGTTAAACATTTCTCAATGTTACTGAACTTTGGTCTGTTCACTCGTAGTTTTAAGAATCACTTTTAAAAAAATAATGTATGTTCAACAATTTTATGCTGGTAAAAGACCCAATTCTTCTTTATAAAAATTTAAAACAGAAAAAAAATCATGTTTGCCATTAAATGTAAAGGCCACAACTGAAAAAAGTTATTACTACATACCATAGTTATTTTGAGGACTGCGCACCTAAAAGTTCAACATATGCTTCTTCACTTGCTATGTATGAACCAAACCATACATTTGCTATGCATGTATGGCAATATATTTTGTACCAAAGGTAGATTAAAGCAAGATGTGTTGTTTGTGGTCCCTGAGGATAAGCTGGGCTGTTCAAAGTGGTGATCAACTACAGTGTCTTAATGTGTTTCTGAAATACTTGAATGCATTTTTCTATACTTTACACATATTGTTTCAAAAGTTCTCCATCATTATTTAAATTAAGTGAATTCTGTCAGAAGCAAACAGATTTCTAATGAACCTATGTCCCAAAAGAAATTCATGGACACCCCTTGTTTTTATATTTGTGTCTCTTTTTTCAAACCTGTAACTTGGAATGTGAAAAGGCTAGCCCTGAGGCAATTTGTCAGCAGGGAAGAGCAGAAATCTATTTTGCAAGGGTGACGTTTTGCTCTGGTATGTACGCTGATCAGTGTCTTACCATACTGAGGAAATATGTGACAGCCTTCATTCATGCGGCAACAGTGACAAGGCTGAATCCAAAATGTTTCAAAGAATGTGACCCTCCTAATGAACCTGTCTAGATCCTTTCAAACTGGAAAACTGCATTGTAATCAGCATCCTGAGGTAATCTGGGCCTCAACAATGCCTGTGTCAAGCCCTGATACTTCAAATTAAACCAATGAGAAAACTATTAATAGAGAGGAAACAAAAGTGTGTTCATACACACTAACTAGCCACACTTAAGTAACAATTTTAATATGGATATTCTGAAGTATTTTGAAATAGCCACATTAGAAAGTTTGTAATTTTTGCATAGTACATGAAATTTACTTCACTTTTTAAAATAATTATGTATCTCAACCATTGAAATATATGGTTCCCTAATACAAGATTTTTAAAGAAAACTTATACCTTAGCATATATTGTGTCATCCTTTTCTGTCTTTCCTAATCATTAGAATTGGACTTCAACTACAGTTGGGACATAAAGCTTTTTTTCATTATTTAAAATAGATTTCAAAAAGAAACTGTAGAAGCAAGAAAGCCAGGGTCTTAAAAACTTCTTCAACCTTCCTGGATGTTCTCCATGACAGTTGTTCACCCGAAGAGCCCACCCAACTCCTAGCTCCTTTATTTAAGGGATCACTATGGCTATTCACTCTATTCTTATTCTGTGGATATATTTTAATAATCTTTACCTGAATTTTGACTTATTATTACTTTAAAATCTATATATCTCATATACTAGGTTTATGGATCCCCAGGATTTTATGGAAGATTATGGAAATTTTAGAAAAATAATGTGAAAAATAAGCCAGCATGTTTCATAGAAGAAAGCAAGTTGTTAACTACTCTATAGCTGTGCAATGTAAGGAATTGTGCTTTTAAGAGAAAAATCGGGATCGCTTCCATAGCATCATCTTTTCTGAATGCCTGTCATGCCAGTTTTAAAAATATGCTGTTCTGTTTTTAACATGATATACCTTAACCGGCTAGTCACTTTGGAGAACTGAATGTTACATTGGCAGCTCAGTTTTCCTTTCATCTATGAAGTACACATTCCATGAAATGGATTTGAGGGAATATGGGATTGGCCAGTATTAAAAATACAAAATACTCTCAATATTGCAAGTAAGAAATTGGCAATGTTTAGTTCCCAGGTATGCCCTAAAAACAACATAGAGCACTCTAAGAGAAAAACTCTGAGAATGAAAATGTGCCACAGTCCTAGACCCATCAATTATCGTCCATCTTGGAGGTCATATCTCCTTTGCCAAAATAGATCGCACATACTGTGCAACATAGATAATAACAAAAGCTCTCAAAATTTATCAGCATTTATCATCCGTATTTCTCATCCAGTTGATGATGAACTACTGAAGAAAAGCTGCCGTTGCAAGAATACAGCATCAACTTCTACATAGTCAGTCAGTATTCATTAATGCTGACAAGGCAAAGACCATAAAATAATGGACTTGATTAAAACACATTATGAGAATAAGTATGGTTTCAATCCACCAGTCATTTTTATTTTAAAAATCTATTCAAGGCAAGTATAATCAATGGAAATATAAACTGTATCAGTCAGGAATTGACTTAGTGATTCAGAGAATATTTTTGCATCTTTATAATTGCAAACTTATCTTTTGAACTGTACCCACCTATTAAGCATGGTTATAATAGCTACATCTTGCTTGCTAATTTGGGTATTTAATTATTGAACAAGATAATTTTATTGCTTGTGTTTGGTTTCTGGACTGAGTTACATGCTTGGAGAGGTATTGAAACTTTTAGCACAATCAGCTCTGACAGACTACAAACTTAACTTGCATTATCAGTTACTGGCTTCATGTGTATTTCAGAGAAGAATTTAGTTGCAAAAACTGCAACATATCATTTTAAAATGTACCAAAAATTACCTAATCTGCTCAAGAAATATTAAAGAAATTTCTAGTGCAGTTTTTCAAATTATTTTGATAAGATCACTTTCTGTAACTGAGCCTCTCTGAATAAAGGGCAGTGGAAAGGTATGTCACAAAGATTAGAATTCTAAGAAAGACTGGCATTTGGAACATACTGACAGCCCAGCCTTGTTCTCCCCAACTCCTTCACGATGCCTTCCTGCCTCTGTGTTTGGGGCCCCAGCGCTGCTCACAGTGCCACAGGGTTGATCTTGCCCATCTCAATGGTCACCGAATGAGAGAGCCTGTAACTGCATCCAGACACTCTCTCCAGTTTCCATGTCATATCTGAGTCTCTGAACTTGATCAACTCATTGCTTCGACATTTTAAAGGGATAAGGATTACAGCTTGTTGCGCAAAGACAATCTGGTGCATTTTTATACAGTATTTTAGAAAACACAATGTTTATAGACACACAGTTTCCTTCTTGATTGAGTGCAAATGAAATACCCATAATCCCAGTTGCACTTTTATCCCTTCCTTAGCAGATATATTGATTTTATTTTCTTGTCCATATAATACAAAAGGTGGTAAAATACAGCAATCCCACTTTATTCTCATCGTTACACAAATTCCTCATGAATGAATAAGCAGCATACATTAACCATTGTATTAATTTAATTAAATTTAAAGTTAAACTTTTATTCCAGCCCCGATTTTTCTCTAAAAACATACTGAAAATAAAAGTAAACTTCCATAGGGAGATACCTACTATTTTAAATACTTAAAAAGTAAATGTATGTATATTTTTTATGACAAAGGTTCTTATAGCCCATGCATAAAATGTTACTTTCTAGGAGTTGAAAGTAACTGGGACAGAAAAATATTCTGGAGAAGTTTCTCCCAGAAATCAGGCCAAAAGTTAGAGGAATCCTGAGCTAGTAGCTAGGATTGTCTTACTTTTTCCCTCTATACTTTCCAGCTTAATCTGCCTTCATCACTTTCCTCTTTTCTCTCTTACATACACATACATACACATGCACACACATATATTATTAATGGAATAAATTCCTTCACATTGGAAATGCAAAGGAATGCAACTTTTCTTGGCAAAGGTCCATAATTCTGTGCTATGTTTTCCAATATAAATGGGAAATATGATGAGTGCAGTCATTTGATTCGGCCATCTCTTAATCACAAAGCCTTGTTTTGCCTCAACAACACATGAAAAAAGCTACACGGATCAAATTTTTCTCCAACTATTAACAAAAGATTTTTTAAACACTACTTGGATTGTCTTTGAAGAATGACTGAATATTTGTCAGAACAGTTCTTCCAAAAGACAACTGCTAATAAGTAGTCACATTGGATGGTTCTGTAGTGTCGTAGGCAGTTTTCTCAATACTTTTCATGGTTTATTTATAAGCCAAAGAAGAGAATTAAGAAGGTGGTGGAGTGTGATTTTAAAAATAGTGGTTCTGAATCCTGCCTATACACCAGAATTCCTAATGCATTAAAAAATATATAACATACACATTCTGGTGCATAACACAGTAGATTATGATTCAATCATCAACTAGATAAATATTCGTGGAGAACCTTCTACATACCTGGCACTTTTCTAAATGCTGATTTTAGTATGTTTGGAGTAACGCATGAAGTTTTGGATTATTGACAAAATTCCACAAGAGAGAACAATGAACATGAATATACATAAACCTATTTTCTGATGAGACTTGACTTAACTCCAAGTTTTACAATTTTTCTTTCTTTAAATTCACTTTAATGGTCTCTTATTTATATCCTTATAATTGAAGGTACATCTTGGAAGTGCTTCAGTTCAGTGTCAGAGCCTTCACCATTACAGTCCTGGTAAGAGTCTTAGGAGAATGTGGACTCTCGGAGCAACAGGGCACCCGTTACTCTGAGGCCAGCCTGTCCCTTGTGACAGGGCTCCAAGAGATATTTTTTAAGTTTCTCTTCATCAAGAAATGATTTTTACTTCATCAATTCCAAATAAGTCTACTCCACTCCCTTAAGACAGCACATCGTATTTTTTTTTCATGTCTGCTGCTTATGTGTAGGGCGATCAATGCCCTTTTAAATCCCTTATGACTAGCTCTATTCTTATTTCAGTTTTATTCTTATTCTTAGTTGCACTTTGTTAAACAATGATGAGATATTTTCAGGTTGATAGAATCATGAAATATAAAATCATCTATGAGATAAATAGAAACTGATGAAAAATGTCTGTGGACATCATTTTCAGTACCTAACTTTAAATGTCTTTGTATAACTTAGCGACCATTTTAAATGAAGCATTTAAAATGTATTTCACAATATGAAGATTATATAAAACCCTATAAAGTAATATAAATTTACAAAAACTATTAGCCAACCATAATTTATGTTTATGAAGTACAACTCTAATAAAAACGTAATGATTTAAGTTGTTTAATAGTTGATTTCTCCCCAGGGTAGTTTTAGCAAAGGTGACTCAGGCAGCCCGACTGACACAGACATTACCCGGCCTGGCTCGGTACTGTAGATGCAGCGGTAAGGAGCTGTAGCATAAAGGCCAGGAAAGGATTTGGGTATACGACTGTGTTTGAATATGCTTGAATAATTTTGCGCTCCTTCGCGTTCAGCTTTATGTATTATGCAATGGCCATTCCTTGAATTTGTATTTTAGTGTATGATAGATGGTGAGAGATGGTAATGTATGATAGTAAGTACTGGGGAAAAGAGAGTGTAAGGCAGCCTGCCCATCTATGAACATTATTATATAATGAGCTGTGGAAAACAAAATGAAAAAAAAATGTGCCATATATTTTTAATGTACTACCATTGTAATGTCATATACAGTGGTTTACTATTAGTGAGCCAAGATGTTTAAAAGACTACCAAAAAAAAAAAGATTGCTATTTTATGGTGTTAATTATTTTTGTGTGGATTTAAAACATGTTTCTCAGAGTCTACTGTCTTTCTGTTCAGATGATGTCATATTTTTTTAGGAAATTATGCTGCAAGTATATTTAAAAATTATGCATGATCTTAACAACTTGTTTCTCCTTATATTATTTTTTGTTCAGTTCTGTAGCTAACAAACTCTCTAATCAGAGTCATTAACTTATGTACAGTATATGGTGTTTATCATGTAACCATGGATAATTTAATCAAAAACAATAAAAATTAACATTTTTCAATAATATAGATACCTCTCTTGTCCCATTTTTTATAAAGAGCAAATCTTATCAAAGACATCTTGTTTTCTTGGCAAAAGTCATACTACATTTGTTCTGATGGAAACTATTATATCCAGATTATAAACCAGTAATAAATGATTCAGAGAAGACTTAATGTATTCATTCTATTATAGGAAAAGTACAATAAGGGTACTTTTCTACTCAGAATAGAATAAGAGAAGACATATTACTATCTAGAAAAATAACTTGGCATTAGTGTATTTATAATGCCAATAGTGTATTTATATTGGTGTATTGTGTTTGTTTGAAAGCCTTTTCCTTAAAACTGCTCGATTGACTGAACCTTTTACTTAACTTGCCCATAGAGACCAGTTCAAAATGAAATGCTGGGTTGTTTTGTTTTGTTTTTAGTCTGGTATTGCAGCTTGCTTTTGTCCTCTACATAATTAAGGTGGAGTTTAGTGGTAATAAAATAGTAAAGACTAAGGGGAAAATAAATACACAAAATTGTTAGTTACCCTTCCATGGAAATCTTAAATTGGGATGAGGTATAGTTACTGAACAATAGTATACTATGAACATTTAGTGTTTTGTATTTCTTTTTCATTCTATTTGACGCCCATGTGGTATCTGATCAAGTTATCACAGTAGATGCTCTTTGCCCATCAGTGTAGTGCTCTAAAAGCTTCATTCAGTCACTGTTAACCAGAAGCTGGGCTGTCAAAGAAGGCTCATTCATAGTCCATTCTGTGACATGAGGAATGAGTTGCCTGAAAATTTGTTCTCGGAACAATGAACAGTAGGTAGAAATCAAATGACAGTGTCTGCTTGCATAGCTCAAGGGCTCTTGGTCTTCCAAGTAGGTCTCTGTTTTTAAGTCATCCATAAAAAATTATTCTTTCAGTCTTTCAATTGAGGTCAGATTCTGTTTCCTTTGGAGCAGGGAAGGATTAAAACTTTTAAATGGTCAGTTAGAGAAATAATTGTCTTTATAGATTATAGGGTCTTTTTATTTGAAACAAGTACTTCTACCAAAAAAAAAAGTAATTTTGTACAGATTGACTATGCTTGAAATATGTATTCTATAAATGATTATTCCTATGACTGTAACCTTGCATTTTCTGTGACTAATTTAAAAAAGGGAATAAAACATAAATAAGAAGGAAAGTAAATTTATTCAAATTTCTAAATTATTTAAAATAGAGTGGGAAATCCAAAAGCATGGTTTATTACTTTGAATTGCCAAAAAATTGCAGATATAAGATTGGTAATGGATTACTAAATTGCTTGAAAGAAATGTAGTTTTAATCTATTACATTGCATTTAACACTAGAATGGACACTACAAGTCTACCTGGTGATACTATTGTTATTTCCGGGTGCTTTCTTGTTCTGCTCATTGTCATCAACAAATCTTTTTCAGTACCTACTGATTAGGCCATAAAAACCTAAAGGGCAGCAAACAGCAAGGCTTCCTCTACATTCAGGAGCAAAGCAAGGAAGGAAGTAACATCTGCAGGAACCGTATGTCATGGAAAGAGGCTTATTTTAGGCATGCTTTATGTTAGAACTATTTTTAGGTCATCGATAATCTCTAAACAATACTCAATCTTTTCTAAAATTATGGAATTTAAATTGATGTGCTGCACAGAGTAAATGAAAATATTTTTCCAACTAGGTTGTTGATTTGTTTTTTTTTTCTTTTTGAATTAAAAAAAAGAAATAAATAGAGGATAATATGTACTTGTAATTTAATTTGAATCTAAAAATCAGAACTCATTTTCTGATGCTGAATTGGTTAGATTAGAAATACCATTTTTATGTCGTCCATGAGCTAACTAATCAAAATATTAGAATAAATGAAAAAAGATGTTATTTTATATTATAAAACATACATCTAGGTAAAATATGTTCATGACTTAGTCACTTCATTGACAATATAATTTAGTTACTAAAAAGAAATTTTAAAAAGTAATATTGTGGTAATATTTAATATTGTCACTGTGTTTCTTATTAACTATTGCATTACTTTTATTTATGATAAACATGAGTGTTTTTTAATATGTGTTATATATATTATGCAATGCAATAGGATGAGCTCACATATTATTAACATGTTTAATTTCCTAACTAATTAAAAGGTTTGACTCAGAAATGCAACTACCGAATATAAGAGGTACTATGCAATTTTCTATTTTATTATCATTATCCTATCCTCCGAGTTATTTCCTGAGATGGCCTTTCAGTGTCTTCAATAGCATCACAACTACTAGTTCAGTACATCATGATTTCCATTAAATATGAAAATAATTTACAAACAAGAACATGCTATGTGTTAAATACCCTTAGTTTCAAACACATGCCTAGAATTGTCTAAAGTAAAATTACTCACACCAATAACTGGAGTTTTCCTTAAATTATGTGTAAGATAAAATTTTAGATCACATTCATAACACATACAAGGCTATTAAAAAATTACCCATCCTTTTATAAATGTAAGTCACTCTGGGCCTAAACCACAAGATGTCTCCCTCTTATCGGTTTGGGAATAGTAAGTGTCATCTAGAATGATGAGGCTGCTTTCCCTGATGATCGTGAGCAATGAGATTGTGGCGTAAGAGTGTATGAAACTGAAAAAAATGTATGTCAATATAATCCCGCTCTTTAACAGCTTTATTAAGTATAGTGTTGAGGGAAAACCTGCTCAAAACTTTTATTTTACAAGTAATGAAATGGAGCCTAAAGATAATAAGGCCATTTTGCTCAATACCCTTGATCCTAAGACCCAGTAAAGCCAGAGCTCCGCTCTCAGTTGGTCCTGGCTCTTGATCTTCACATGGATGTAGAGGGCCCTGGTTTGCTGAGACCAGAAGTTGTAAGATAAATATTAACATCTTCCCGGAGTGACAACTTTACTACAAGGTTTGAGAAAATGTATTATAAAAAAAATGCAAAGTTAAAATGAATAAAGAGTATGAAATAGAAAAGACATTTCATGATAATAGAAGAAAATCTGCTACAGGTATTCATTTTGTTTTCCCATTCCATTAAAGTTTCATGAAGGGTTCTTTTTGGAAATGCAGCCTCTCTTAAGCTAATTTAAGAAGTGTAAATACAGGGTTGGCACTGCTGAAGATATATATTAATTTTTGAAATCAAGAAAATATGTGCCATGGTCTCATCCTCATTTATATGCTAACATTAAGTTCACGTTCCACTTCTCTGTGCCTTATTTTGTCAACTGAACTCTATCAGAATTTAATGGAGACCAAAAGCTTGGAAATGCTAGATGTGCAGACAACTTTACGTGAAAGGAGAGACAAAGAGAGTTCTTCCACAGTCTCTCTGTCATCCCGACCTATGAAAAACCTCCATCTTTAAATGCTAACGTTAACCGATTTAATTTCTTTGACTAAGTTAACTGGCTACTAATACTGTAGAAGATACAGTACCAACATGTCAAATGTTTAAAAGAGGTAAAATATGGGCAATTAAAATATGTTTTCAAGATGACTAAGTTTCAGCTCAAATATTCATCATGTTGTTTGCCTATTTCAATATTATGATTTAAAATCTATATATTCAAAGTAGCAATACTGCCTTAATTGTGCTATTTAAACCATAAAATAAAACTTTGATAATTTAAATATTTTCTTTTACTATTTCTTTCTGACTTTCAAGATATGGCTACATTTCATTCTTAATTTTAATTTCTATTTAATCATAAAAAAAGAAATATTTTTACTAAACATCTAAAACTTTCACCTCATGCATGAATATTTAGTTTTAAAAAGCATTTGGATAGAATTCCTTTATGCATCTGTGCTCTATGTCATTCCAGAGAAAAATAAAATGTATTATAAATCAACTATCATACATGGTCCAATTATAATCTAAGGGCACATTTATAAATGATTAATCCACCCCTTCATCTTCAGAATAAGTGAAAAATATAGGAACTGGCCTGAGCCTTGAAAGACAATGATAAGTCTGCTAAAAGTATAGAGAACTATGAATCAGAGAAATTGACATAAAATTATTTGAGTTGAACTGTTTAAAAGTTAATTTGTGTGCATCTGTGTTCTTGATTATTTACCCTTATGTCTTTTTTGTGTTAATTCTTCAGTAAATTTATAATAATTTTATTGTTTGTTTGATGTTCCATATAAAAGTTAAAACTGTAAATTTACTTTCATTTTTATATACATATATTTATAATAAAAGTTCTTAAGATATTGTTGCAGTTTATAAACTGTGCTTAGCAAACATTTTCAAAACTTGAAAAACAGCAAATACATCAAACCGTCATCAGGGTTGAAATAAATCACAAGAGTTTTTAATTAACAAAATAATTTTTAGATCATTCTGACAAGTTAGAAACTATTACAATAAAGTCAGGTTAAGTTTAATTGAAATGTTCCAAGAAAAATATGTTGTATTCCTTTGCTTCTTTTACATTCATACCTGCCCTATTTCATCATCAGATTTTAGAATTTAGGGGAGATTAATAGCGTCAGGGGCCCTGCTCAATGAGACACACTTAATGCAACATGGGTCCATCCAATGGCAATCTAAACCTTGGGGGTGGCCTAGCCATAGTCCAGTTACCTCTAAGCCAAATTAATTTTATCTAGTAATCTCCAGTGGGGAAAAAACAGTAGAGAAAAAAAGTGTTCGAGTCCAAAAATTTGTGGGTTCTCCTTTGTCATAAATGCTGAAAGTTGTTACTTTCTACCTAGTATAACACCTGTTTAGCCGCCCAGACCTTTCCCTCATCCTAGTAAATGTCACTCCACACAGGCAACCACAAGTAATCCATCCTCCGTATATGGCAGGACTACTATTTGTACAATCTCTCTGTTAATAGAGTTAACATTTTCATAATGAGGATTGGGATCAATAGAAAACTCACACATTGTTCCTAATTTAAATCTCTAATACCACATGACTATATTTTTTCTGTTTACATGTATGCATTAGAACCACATTTTTAGAGTAGGGACCTTATTTTTGTAACCTCAACATCAAGAAGCACTATTTAAGTAAGTGACCAATCAATACATGGTTGTTTTATTGGTAAATTAAGAATCATAGAAAATTATCGAATGTTGTTCACTGCAGAGACCGAAGCATATGATGGATTGTCAATATGCTTATAGCCTAGTTTTCTTAGAAGGTTCTTTAGAGGCCCAGCACTTCCACCTGTGGGTATTTATCTAAAGAAAGCCAAAACACTAATTCAGAAGTATATGTGCATCCTTATATTCATTGCAGTGTTTTTTACAGTAAGCAAGGTATGGAAACAACCTAATCATTCATCAATACACAACTGGATAAGGAAGATGTGGTACATATATACAATGGCATATTATGCAGCCATAGAAAGAGTGAAATCTTAGCATTTTTGACAGTGTGGATAGATCTAGAGGTATAATGTTAAGTGAATAACTCAAACAGAGAAAGACAAATACTGTATCATTTCACTTATATGCAGAATCTAAAGAACCAAATAAATAAACAAAACAGAAACAGACTCACCGATACAGAAAGCACACTGATGGTCATCATTAGGGAGGGGTTTGGGGATGAATGAAACAGGTGAAGGGATTAAGAAGAACAAATTGGGATTAAGAAGTTACAAAATAGTCAGAGGGGTAGAAAGTACAGCATAGGGAATATAGTCAACAATATTGTGATAACTGTACAACACATGGCGTTAGGTGGCTACTAGACTTCTCCACTTTGTAAGTTATATAGATGTCTAATTGCTATGTTGTACACCTGAAACTAATATAATATTAAATGTCAACTGTAATTGAAAATGTTTTTTACATTTCCTTTAGAAAATTAAATATGAATATTCTGCCTGAATATAAGCAGTAATCCAGCAGATGTAATATTAGTTTGCCTTATGTTTATGTTTCTCTGTATTAGATGGAGTCAAATTACCTCTTCAAAATAGGTAAATAATACATTTTAGTGTAGCCCTTACATTCGTAATTTATGGCCACATTAGTGCCTTGAAGTTGGGAAGTTGAGAGTGGAAGAGTCTGGGTCACAGGCTGACAGTAAGTTTTCATAGTAAACACTTAATGTGGTTATAAAGATCATATAAAAATGTACAACGTTCTTTTATTGGTCCCAGACAATGATAATATCGTAAGGCAAACTTTAACTCTGACCTCTAATCTATTAATCTCAAAATTATCAATATTCAAATTCACATTTATTCAGATTATTTATTACAGTTTAGTCTAAACATTGTTACCATTACAGTGTTTTTCTGTTTGGTTTTCTCCAATTCCCTCCTACCTTATCACTCCAGATTCTTTTAATTGGTGACACTCTTTCTCATCAATGTTATCCTCATTTATCCTTCCTCACTGAGATTAATATGCTAAGCAAAATAAATCCAAGAAAGACAAATACAACATGATTTCCCTTGCATGTGGAATCTAATAAAAAATAAACCAATGAACAAAACAGAACCAGAGGCATGACCACATGGAACAGACTGACAGCTCTCGGAGAGGTGGGGCGGAGGACTGGATAAAAGAAGGTGAAGAGATTAGCCAATGAACATGTGTGCATAGCCCATGGACACAGACAACGGCGTGATGAAAGCCAGGGGAGAGCGGGCAGAGGCTGTGTGGAGGTGGGCAAAAGGGAAGAAAATAGGTGGGGACAAAGAGAAAGAAAACCAGAAGACTTTTCTCCCAGACAATTCTATGTAATTCTTTGTGAGGCTGTAATGTATTTCTTCACAAATATAACAGGGATGGAAGCTGCAAGCAGCACTCTGCAAAATGGGCTTAGTGCACACGCAAACTCCAGGGACGTGAAAAAAGCAAGCGAGAGATTTACTAACATTTGCAGAATGTTTCCTTGGCAACAGGTTCATACCTCAGGGAATAAATTTAAAGAGCACCTGCAGCATTTCAAACATTTTAATCTTTTTGCACTAGTGTATTTCAACTGGATAAGTTCAACTTTGATTTTTAGCAAATACTGCTCCAGTGGGACTACTGGGTAAATATCAAAAACATCTGTGGTAGATTTTGGAATCTTGATGAATTATATCAAACTCCAATGTGTTAAAAATAAGAGGATAGATCATATTTAAAATATGTTTGTAAGTAATTTAGTGTGACCGTGAGATTTTGTGTTTAGGGTCTACCACTTGTAAGTTGAGGACGTAGGGTGAGGTTAACTGGATGTCTTATGTGGAATTCCAGTTTCTACAGATATTCAGCCATTTTGCACAATTCCACATAATAGAACAACATAAAGTAGGTGCAAAGAAAATTGTATCTAAACCCATAAAGATTTACCATGAAGCAAGGAGAGAAAAATGTGGAACACTTTCTCAATATTATATAACAAACAATGTACGTCATCGTTCACAGCCATTACTGTAGTACCTGGAGGCTAGTTGTGTTATGCCAGTTCATCCTGTAACTCAAAGTTTATGGCATATAAAAGATATGTTAATATGTACATCCTCTAAGAATTGCTGTGATTCACCATGATGTTACTGTGTACGATAATATGTGATTCTACAATGACTGATTGAAGATTTCAAGGAAGAATAATGACTGTCTTCTGATATAAGTGATAACTCACGTAGCTAGTAGCATTATCACTTCATCCTGTTATATGTAGATACTAGTGGGATATGTATTAAAGACTGAAAAGATAGCTTCCTTCAGGAGAAGTAAAATGAGTTACATGATGTGAGAGGAGCACCAGCAATCACACAGAACACAAAGGGAATTCTGCAAGTGTCGTAACAGGCAGCAATAGGAAAGTGGTGAGAAACGCAGATGCGGGAGCCAGAGAGCCTACCCGCACTGGAAGCTTGCACCATCTGTGAGTAATAGAGAGTACTATTGGTGCCCTTGACTTTAGGCAATTTTCAAAAATCCTTTTTTGCCTTGTTCTGTAAAATTTAGATATTTTTAGAATAGTCATACGAATTTACTGAATTGATATTTGTAGAAAAGAAAAAGTTTAAAATAATGCCTGTGACATGAAGTCGAGTATGTTTATTAGACCCTCAGACTGCAAGGAGCAAAGGCACACTTGTGTTCATTCAGGTGATAAAGGTCTATTATAAACCTATGGACAAAATTACAAAAACAATCTTGGCCGCTGGAGTATAAATTCCACAGGGGAAGAGCTCTTCTGTTCATTAACAAATCCTCCACATAGAGCACGCGCTCGGCACGCAGGCACTCGATAAGCATTTGTGGAAGGAGTAGAGGGTGAAGCACTGCAGAGACAGTGTCACGAAACCTTGGGAGGTCACTCAAAACAGGCACTGTAACTTCGGCAATAAAGAGCTACCTCTGCACACCCTCACAGCTATTCTGAACATTTCATATAAATTAAGCCCTACAATATGAGGCCCTTCATGTCTGGCTGCTTTCGCTTAACATGCCAGTTTCAAGGTCCATGTTGTAGTATGAATCAATATGTTACTGTTTATGGTAGGATATTTCATTATATGAATATAACAGCTCTTGTTGATTGTTTGTTATGACATTTAGAAATGCAATAAACAGAATTGCTGAGACCATATTGTGCAGAGCACTCTTCTGTGCAAAATACGTAGGCAAGCATGCCAGCTACAAGCAAACATGGTTCAACAGTTTGTGCTAAAGCTATCAATCCATGCGGTTAATAAGACTCAAAAAGTGGCGAATTAAATTTCATTTAACCAAACACTTATCTCAGAAAAGCATTCAGTACAGGTAAAAAGTGTTTGAAAGGTAAAATCTTCAATAGTAGTTGATTCTTCATTTCCTTATATTTTTGAGAATGACGTCTTTTTGTTTTCCTCATTAAACAGAGCCCTTTAGTTGCTAAAAATACAATGCAAGATATTGTGGACTGCATATGTGTTCCCACCTTTAATTTGAAAACAATCCAGGCATCATGCTTCTCAGATTCTTCGGGATTAATGGAGTCATATCCACATCATTTGTCAAATCACAAAATTGTGATATATTCAACTATATTAAAACCTGTTTACTGAATTCTTGGTATGTATTAGCATTGTCCATGGTGTAAATATAACTAGTTGGTATGGTCATTCTAAATTAGTAACATTATTGATATGTATTAAGATTATTACATAATTTACTAAGCAAGTGTTCTATAAATATGACATAAAACTGAAATTAGCCCCGGCTGGTGTTGCTCAGTGGATTGAGTGCCAGCCTGTGAACCAAAGGGTCACCGGTTTGATTCCCAGTCAGGGCACATGCAGAGGTTGCGGGCCAGGCCCCCAGTAGGGGATGCACAAGAGGCGACCACACAGTGATGTTTCTCTCCCTCTCTTTCTCCCTCCCTTCCCCTCTCTCTAAAAATAAATAAATAAAATCTTTTTTAAAAAACCTGCAATCAACCTAAATACATGGAGAATTTGGTGGTCTTCTTTAAATAAGGTACTAATACAAGAACCTATTTAATTTGTGTCTTACTATGAAAATGTTTTTAAAAACTTGGTACTTTTTTCCTGTAATAAATATAATCTAGTAAGAGTGCAAAATTATGTCATTTAAAGGATGAGAATTTAAATGCCACAGGGCAATCATTCTAAATACAACTTTTATTGTGTAGAAATACAGATACAGAAGTATACAGGTAGCAAACATAAATGCTTAATTTACTGTTTGTCTTCAATATTGAATCCAAAACAGTAAATCCATTTATACCCCATTCATCAAGACTTCTCATTACTTAGTTACAGATTAATTTAGGTTTTAATGTACTCATGCACTTTACAATTTAAGTTTTTTGGATTCAATTTTTTATTTGTTTTTAATCTCCTTGCCCTTTCTTGCTATGCTGCTCATGATGTGGTGACTACAAAGACATTTTTCTGTGAGAGGTATGTTTCATGTAACCACTCAGGAATAATGTCCAAAGTCAGAAAAGGCAGAGTAAGTAAATGATGGATGATTCTCAGTGTATTGGACATTGAATGAGAAAGTATAAGTTTACATGAAAACAAGCATGCTAAAGTCAACTATGAAAAGATACCTTGACCCAAGAGGACTAAAAAAAACAAGTCAGAAAAAAGTGAATGGCAAAAATTAATTTAGGGCTTACAACATATTTCTTGTTCTCGGGTGGATGTTTCATGAAGAAAAGCTAGAGCTGAACTCAACAAAAAACACAACCAGCAACTCCAACCAAATTCTATGATCAGGGAAAAAATCTCGAAGGCATAACTTTTTCATTGGTCAGGAAAGCTGATAAAACTACCTGTTCTCCTGATAGGGGACTCAAGACTTGGGAAATTTTAGCTTAAGGTAAAAGTTATGTCTAGCAAGTAATGTGTTTGTTAAAGCTTTTGTTTCAGAAACTACAGCTAAGGGCCATCCTGGCTCCTGGGAAAAACAGCTGACCTCCTGGGGCACTGGCTAGAGATTATACTGCCTGGGGACAAGTTGGAGGCATCCGGGCCTTTTGTCCTCCAGGAGAACAGATGACCGCCCCCTTCTTTTGGGAACTGCTAACTGCCAAGGACCACAAAGTTACAGCTTCTGAATCTCAAAACCCTCACTGTACCTTGTTTGTCCTCCCCCACCTCCCTTATAAAAGATCTGGCCAGGAAAAGAAGGGAAAAGATGGTTTGTTAGGGCATGAACCTGCCATCTTCTCGGATCGCCGGCCATTTGAATAAAGCACCAAAAAAAGATTCACTCACTGTCACTCCTTATTGGATTTGGTAGTGACAAGCAGCCCGAATGCCCGTGTCTTTTACAGTTACACTCCTGAGAAAAATCTTCTCTGGGGTGCAGAGACCTAGTCCATCCAACTTCTTAGGAGAACTCTTGAATTATAAAGAAACTCTTTTTATTATAACAAAGAATATCTTTGAAAAAAGCATGTTTTGGTGCTCCAAATTAGCTAACTTGAGTTCACTGCTCCTATATCTAGGTTTAAAACTTACTGATCCTAAATTTAAAAAAAAAAATAAAAAGAAAAAACTATAGGCTCATGGATCTGGTTTGTTAAATAATTATTGAGCAGTTACCATGTGCCAAGTGTGAAGTTTGCATTCATGTTTTTTTAACCAATGAAACATACTAGCCTTAAAAAAAGAGAAAACTTATTGACCCTACATCACTAATATTTTTGAGATTTGTTGAATTATTTTCATTGAGAGTAATTGGGTGCTCTCCAAGCCATAAAACAGTATCATTGGCATATTTATTTCATGTAATTTAATTCACTTATTAAAATGACACCAGATTCCTTTACAATCAAAGATTTTAGGATGGTTTTTATTAGCCAATACCTTATCATCTATATCAAATTTATATCTGGCTTTAACCTATAAATTTATTGATAAATTTATTCTATATAAATTTATCTCCCAAAGGCAACTTTATAACCAATGAACCTAAGGGAAACTTATGTCTTGATTTTCACGGGCCTTTATATGACAGCTATCTTCAATTTTAGCTTCTTCACATTACATGTCATTTTCAGAAAATTTCATTCAAACAAAAAGTTTCAACTACACCCATGCAATAACAACTCTTAAATCAGTATCAACAACCCAGTTCACTGACCCGGGTTTCAAATTCCCATTTTTCTATTTTTCCATCTGGAGGCCCCACAGACACATTCAACTCATTTTTACTCCGGACTTAACACAAGTAAAAGCATAACTCCCTGCATCTCTCTCTCAGCCGCATCACTAGGTTGTGCTGTATGTTTTCAAGTTATTTGAAACTTCTCTCTCTCACCCTCTGTGCTTTAATTTAATTGGTCACCATGTGTTCTGATTAATAATCTTTTTTTCTGTTCCTTCTGCCATTGAATTGTAATAGTTTAGACCTTGGTATTTTCTTACATGGATTCCAAGGTGTTTTCATACTGCTGGTTTTAGTCAACCTTCAATCTGTAGGAGACCTTTCTGTGTGGCATGGGCCCAGCTCCCACTTGAAGATGCACAGGACCCACGGATAGGTTCTCCTGTGGGTAATCAGGCCTACAATATACCTAGGCCACTTTGAGTGTTGCTTTTTGCTAAAAACTCCCTCACCCAGATTTGTGGCAAACTTATACTGCAAAATAACTTCCTAAAATCCATGTTAAACTTTCCTAGGACCAGTGTAACCAGTCCAACCACTTTTGCCCTTCTCATTTGCAAATATCCCTCTTCTGTGATGTGATAACAGGCATTGGCTCCTTTGTTTTCAGTAAAAGGTAACCATGTAAAGCAACCTGTGCATAGTAAATGAGGACCATCATGTACTGTGCCAAGAAACCCAATAAAGGCCCGTCATGGTAAGGGCCAAGGCCTTTGCTCCCCTAGAGAGAAAAGCCATGCTGTCCCTTTTCCTCCACCAGGCTCAGTAGTCGATGTGAATGTCTCATTTCATCTGTAATGACTCGGACACTGCAGGCCAGTGTCTGCATCGTCAATCATTCTATAGGGCTAGTTCTAAAAAGAATGATACACTTTAGTAATGTCACAGCACCGCTGACGATTCTCTAGTGGAATTCTACTGTTGACAAAGTACTTAGAAGGCCTTGTGTGGTCTGGAAATCCTTCCACTCCAGCCCTGTCTCTTACCTGGAGCCCATAAATAGCTTTGGCTCCAAATACATTAAATTACTTACAAATTTCTTTTTTTCCAGATTTTATTTATTCATTTCCAGAGAGAGTGGAAGAGAGGAAAAGAAACATCAATGTGTGAGATAAACATCAACCAGTTGCCTCTCCCATACCCCCTGCTGAGGACCAGGCCAGCAACCTAGGCATGTGCCCTGAGTGGGAATCAAACTTTTTGGTTCACAGGCTGGCACTCAGTCCACTGAGCCACACCAGCCAGGGAGCAAATTTCAAAACATCACCCTATTTCAGGGGAACTTTTTGTACATGGCATGTTCTCTGACTAACATTAGCATTATGTTTCAGCTTTACAATGTTTCCCTTAGAGAACATTATCAAATACATTATGAAAACACACTGCATATAATAAACAGGCTTTTCTTCTGGGTTCTTTTTCCTTCCAGAATATTCTATTTTTATATCTATCATAAGAGTTATTCCTTTTGCTATCATTATATTTCTTTCTCTTTACTATCTCCCAAACTTTACTGTTAGTTCCTTGGGATAATTTTTAAAGATTTCTGTAGACATATGACTAGCACATCAACTAATGATTAATAATACTCAATAATTCTATGATATATACACTCATATATACACATATATACATATGCTCATATATATACACTCATATATATATATATGTATCTATGTTTATATATATTACCTAAAAGAAAATCTCCTCATCCTCATGAAGTCCAAGTTGACTAGGAGGATCTTCACAATTTTGCATCAACACCATCACTCTTTTTTTTCTCCCTGTGAACCTATGCTCCATTCCAACAGTATTTCCTCAAATTTTTGTATTACATCACCATTTTTCAACATTATGTTTATTCCCTTAACCTGGGATAGTTTTCTTCCATTCTTTACCTCATCTTTTAAAACTTACTTTCAAATGCCATCTCTCTTTTCCCAGGCAATTTGAAATGTTCATTCAATGCAGTTCAAAAAATATCTTTATTAGTTGTTCTCACCCTCTCCTCTCTTTCTCCTCCTTTTCCTTCCTTCTTTTAACAAATATTTTCAGAAAGTGGGCTCTGCGCCGGAGAGTCTGTTGAATGAAAATGCATGGTCTCTGTCCTCAAAGAGCCCTTCTTCGCAGTGCAATCTAATGGTTTGTGACCTGTGTCCATGTTAGTCATAAACTACCTGGGGCAGGAGATGTCTTGTCACCAAATGTTCACTCACACTTGGCATCACAGAGAGCATAGAACAGGCTCCCAGAACTGTTTTTGAGAAGAAGAATGAACAAATAAGTTAATAAAGATTTGAAATAAAAATTCTATTTTTCTATTTATGATATATGTAGTTTGCCGCTATAATCTATCTGCTAAACCAAACAAAAACCAACACTACTGTTTTGGCACTTTGGATTAAGCTCAGTATGTGTGCATGATCTCATTTTACTTCACAACCCTATTTTATAGCTGAGGAAGCTAAGGTGTGGAATGGTCAGCCATAGAGCTACTCACTAAATGGTGCAGCTGAGACCTGCACCAATCCTGGTGGACTTGAGCACTTGAGTTCTTATCATTTGCTCTTTCAACTGTCTCTAGGCACAGTCTTCTGGTCTTTGTAACCATTGGAACTACAGTAAATAAAGGTGCTTTTTTGTTTTCATGTTGATCCATTAAAGTTCAAATGGCCTTATGTTCACACAAGGTATCACATTTTTTAGGAAAAACAACTTTTATCTCAAAAAGCAAAAAAATAACATGGAATGTTATGGTACTGAACATACACATTTAATTTTAAATATTGGAAACAAGAGTTGCATCAGCCCCTCCAAAGTATACATCAGAGTTTGCTTCAGGCTTGGTACAACGTGTTCCTACTATACATCTCAAACAGGATCAAAATTAATTTCACAATTGTTTGTCAGCATGCTTAAAATAATGAGCTTCTGCAAGCTTACAACCCCTGGGTGTGTCCCGATGACAATCAAAACCTTATGAAACAAAATCAATATCTGCCAGTAGAGGTTGGGTGTTGTGGAGATCCCATCACTGGGAGATTGGTGTTACAGTTCATTCTACTGTTATATTCTCTTTAAATTTGATTTCCATTTTGCTAGAAGGCCATGTACTCATTTGTAGCCTACTTAATGTTTTGAAATGCCAAGTCAAAGAATACAGCACATTATTTAAAACATATGGAACATGTTGTTCTCTGAGCAATATATATATATATATATATATATACACACACATATATACATAAACACATACACATATACATATATATTATCTATTAAGTATCCAGCCATATGATATGAAAAATAGAGACATTTATTGAAGAAGATACAAGAAACAGTGTACATAGGACAATGACACCTCAGTGCCCTTCATAGTAGGCACCTTGGGACCTCACACAGTTCTCCTAGTTGCTATCAGCTGCCTCATTGTATTTTCCTGAATCTCATTGACACTCTGAAATCTCTTCTCTTTCATAGGTGATTTTAATTTTGAGAAAACCAAGAGGTCACAGGGCACCAAATCTGGGCTAAAGCGGGGCTGAGTCACCTGGGTGATTTGATGCTTTGCCAAAAAACTCTGCATAGGACATGATGCATGAGGGGGCACATTGTCGTGATGAAGCTGCCAATCACCAGTTGTCCATAGCTGTGGCCTTCTGAATCATCCGAATAGTTTTTGTGGATGAATGTTCAAGCTTAATGCAAAATTTGATGGAGATTCGCTGCTCTACTTACTCAGTCATTTTGAATGCAATGGGCCCAGTACACAGGCTTAGTCAATGGCATCTACCACCCCCACTGGCTAGCACAGTGAAGTCGTCATTATTCACGTATGTACATTCCAGTCCACTCTCCTTGACTGCCAGGTTACATTGATGTCACACAAACCATTCTCATTATAGTAACAATAGCTGGACTTTTCTCCACACAGACTTCATACATAGTGGGGCAAAAATAGGTTTCCAATTGTTCACATGGAAAATAACTAATAAATAATAATACAAGAATAAACTCTGCATTTCCCATATTCACAACTGTAAGCCAACTTTTGTCAAGCCCTGTACATATATATGTATATACATGTGTATATACACAGGTTTAAAGGAGCACCATATTTATATATATATAATTAGAGGAGCACCATAACTTGCTTTGTAACTGGGGCTTATTTGTGATGGATAGGTGAATTAGAAAGAGTGGTGACAGAGAAGTCACTTAAGAGGTCAGTGCATGATTAAACCAAATCATCAGCCATGTTGGATTTGGATAAAACTATATAAGACCTGAAGATTTGTGGAGGCAGTTACTCCCTTCGGCACTTCCTTCCTTCTTCCCCGCAAGAACTAGGCACACTGTGTCCTGACTTCTATGGGCTGCCCACTGCAGGGCTTGAAAACTCCACCCATCCCTGTCCCATAATCCAGGAAGTGAGTCATCACTCAGGCGAACCTTACAGGCTGAAACCAGCATCTAAGGTGAACAGGAAGTCAGCATCTGGATAAACACGAGGACAAAAGAACATGAGAAAACAGCTAAACTGAAAAAATAGGCAATAGTATGAGTGGACAATAGACCAGGTGAAAACATAAAATGAAATTGATCCCTGAAACATATGTCAAACATTCAGGCATGGAGTAATAAAGTAGCCAAGCACAGAGGAAGAAATGAAGGAAGAAGTAAATAAATAAAAAGTAAAATGGAAATCCACAACATTTGGAAAAGCAAACAGGTACGTAATACCAATATCAGGATCTTAATAACTGAGATACCCCGACTGGCATGGCTCAGTGGGCTGGGTGTTGTTCCACAAAACAAAAGGTCACCAGTTAAATTCTTGGTCAGGGCATGTGCCTGGATTGCAGGCCAGGTTCCCAGTTGGGGGCATGAGAGAGGCAACTGATTGATGTCTCTCTTGTGCTTTGCTGTTTTTCTCCCTCTCTATCTCCCTCCCTTCCTCTCTCTCTAAAAACAAACAAATAAACAAACAAACAAATATTTTTAAATGTTAAAAATATAATAGAAATGGCTCTCTGTCCACTTCAGTCTGATTTACCCTATTTGACGATTGCTGGGGCAAGTGTCCTTCTCACTGGTGGTTCTTTTAATGCACACACCCACACAGCAACACCCTCCTACAGACCTTTCACACACACACACACACACATTCCTACGGCTTCCACATAAAAGTAAGTAATCAAAAAACAAAACCTGTTCCAAGAAATAGAGTGGAACACCTTAACCTGCTTTTGTTATTGTCACCTTTGTCCTGCAAATCTTGGCTCTGAACCCAGGCTTTCGATAACACTCACTTTTCTTTGGCTCTTTGGTTCCAGTTACCTTTGACATCCCTTGAAGTTCTCCCTGCAAAAAAGAGTTCCCACATTTATACAACTCACAAAGTGATCACCCTGATAAATCCAGTATACTCAAAACTAACATAATATTGTGTGTCAACTGTGATTTAAACCAAAGAGAGACTTCCCACAGTCTTCTACTAGCTGAGCTCCCCCTTCCATTCTGCTTCTGCTTCTAATATCTTCTCTTGGAAAGTTCTAGAAGGGCAAATCTAAGTCATGATTACAGGAGCAAGAATATGAGAGCACCTGGCCTAAGGGAAGAAGTGGGCCTGCTGAAATTTGGGAAAACTGCCATCAAAAAGATCTGGAAATCTCAGACTATCTCTGCTGCTCAAAATAATTGTTTAAACATTTTTAGTTGGTATATTTTAGACTGCTGTACATGTAAGCCAATGTCTTTAATGATAAGCCCATTTAATATACTGATATATAATGACTCTGGGAAATATTTTACAAACCAGCTGAAAAGAATGACTTTAGGATGGTTACTGGAGAACAGTTTAATTTCTAATGTGTCTTCCTTCCATCTTTCTGTCAACGACATGAATGTCAGTGAGCTCACGAGGCCCAGGTACCTGCCATTGGCCCTGACATTTCATGAGAAAATGGCCCTAACTCTTTTTTTCTCCCTTCTCTTTAGTTACTATGGCCTCTGCAATGTGATTTTTAGAAAAAAGAAAGAAACTGTTAACCTAAAGATAGAAGGATGTACTAAGAACCTTCTATATATGCTATACTTGTCAAAAGTAATTTCACATCAGGGACAGCTTATAAGGGAATTCAGCCACCTCTATTGTCATTGACATAAATTCTGCCTTAAAAACATTCTATACCAAAAGATAAGAAACAATGACAATAGTGGCCCTATTAAAATTCTTACTATTACAAAGTATTGTACTAGTTTTTAAAAACACATTATCTCATTTAATCTTCATGATAGTCTATGAGGTAGATATTAAGACCCTAGCATTATGGACAAAAAAATCAGGGCTTTTAGAGAAGTAACAAATGCCTTAACATAACACAGTTAATACATATATGAAAATATATTTATAATCCATATGTGTAAAAGGCAGGGTGTAGTAATAAAAAAAGAATTTAAAATTGTGCATTTACATCAGCCCAAAGATTTCATTCATTAGGCTTGTCATGATATTCACACATCTGCTTAGCTGTGAGTGAGGCCTGACTTGCAGCACACTTTCTAAACAAAGAGAAGCAAAGGGCCTATATTCAATGTTCTCTTAAATTTTTTTTAATTAAGACTATGATTTTGAATATCACTATCACCTCCTAAGTATCAGAATGTTATCCTTCACAATTAGTGATTCTAATTGTTTATTTATTCTTTTAAACAAATTATTTAGTGAATCTCTCCATGCGGCACATGTCACCCTATATCCTGGAGATGCAACAGTGCACGAGCAAGTCCCCGCTGTCACAGAGCTTACGTTCTAGTTCAGGAAACCTAGCTAAATGAAACAACCCCAAATCAGGATCAATGACACAAATGTCACAAAGGGCTTAGATAGAAAATTAAAGGATGGAAGTGTCAGGAAAGACCTTGCTGAGCGAGTCTAGACAACTTCCGATGTTTGGGTCCATCTAGCCTGCATCTCAACGGTCTGCGGGCTATTTTATTTTCCAGACTGAGAAGTTTGGGGCAGACTTTGGTCCACAGAGTCTGTTCTACCCACCGTAAAGATGAGATTATGGTTCCTTTCTCCTGTATCAGTGACGAGTGTGAAGATGAGCCCATAACCCAAGTGAGGGCAATCAGAATCTGATACTTGAACGTGGAAGAAGTTCCCTTCTTTGTGGAGTTGCTAAGCTTGTAAGAAGTGAGCTCCAGTCACATCTACAACACAGAGGGAATTCGTCGAGAAACAAGAGAGAAAAACGGAGTCCTCAACATCATATCCAGTTGTGACTAAAGGCACAGTCACCCCTGCACATTTCAGCGTGGGGCCAATAAACTGCCTCTACGTTACTGAAGTTAATTACAGTTTCAGCATTACTTAAGTTAATTGTGGTTCCATGAATAATGGTTTCTCTACCATTATTCATGAAAGAGTCAGGAATTATTCACAGGTGAGATTTAAGCTTTGGCATGGACAATCTGAAGGAAAAGGCTGTGAAGAATATGGAAAAAACAGGAAGCCTGGCAGAAAAAAAAATGGTATGTGAAAATTTCCTGAGGTAGAAAATCATTTTGTATGTTCGAGCAACTAATAACTGTTATCACTCACTAAGAGCAGACAGCTCATCAATGCCATGACACACTCCCTCTCCCAGTCGCCGCACCCTCTACCTGGGGGCTACCGTTCTCTCTTCTGGGTTCCCCCAAATCCCTGCAATTACCCTCAATTTTTCTTCTAGCACTTACAGTAAGGCATTGTAATTGCATGTTTTCTGGCCTGTCTGCCCTGGACCAAGGGCCGAAGGGTCTCTTTTACCTTGTTAATCAATGGTCATTGGTTTAGGGTGTGGTGAAGAAGAAACTTTACACAGCGTGAAACAGTTCATTAGTGATACAGCACAGCAGTGAGCACTGTGCCTGGCACGCACTCAGCACTCAGTAAAGGTCTCTTGAAGGGAGAACACAGGAAGGCACCGAGAGAGGTTAGCGGGCCCACCTCATTCTAACCACCTGCAAAATCAGAGTAGACTCACTTGGAAGGTGGAAAATGGGTCTTAAAAGTCTTAATTTTTTATCTAGTCTACTATGCTTTTTAATAGCATAAGATTAAAAGTTCTTTAATACCAATTTTTGTTTAAAACTCTGATATCTAATCCATAGCTAAGTTTATAGCTGAATAAATGCCCAGGAATGAGTTATTATCTTCTCAAAATGGTTCCTGTGAGTTGTGGCAAGTGTAACTCCAGGCATCTGTATTATTAACTGAAAACAAATCTTTAATTTCTTCTCGTTGCAGAGAAGTCTGTCAAATTTTACCCATCCCCACTTGAAAACATATTTTGCTATCTTAGATCTCTCTGCTGTGATTGGATTTAACAGAAGTCCATTTTCTAAGAAGGTTTTTTTTTCTCATAAGTTTAGAAATTTGTCATTTCACATGACTTCTCTTTCTTATAATTCTGTGCTTTTTTTCTTTTCCAGGTAAAATAAAAATCAAAGAGATCATAAATGAATATCCAAAATGTTTGGCCTACTTTCGCCTAATCAGTTACTTTATAAATTAATCATCTCAATCTCCTTATCTCAAATGTTAAATATTAGTTATGAGCATTTCTTAATCTTGGAAACTTTTTCAGCTTCTCCTAAAACAGAGGATCTGTAATTTGTTCCAGGGTCTGATTAAAGCCACAGACCAGCTCGCTATAGAGATATATGTAGATATGCAGATATACCTGTCAGTACTCATACCAGTACATACACAGAGGACATGTATATATAATTTTGAGAGGTCAATGAACAGGATTTGTTTTTTAAGATACTCTGCCATTTTTTGAAATGTTTAAAAAGGTATTTGATATAAAATGTCATCAAATGTAATCTTACATTAACTTTTTCATAAATAAGTGGTAGTTAGACATATCAAAAGATGCATACTGTTATGATTAAAAAATACCTAACCATCATTCTTCCTTAGAAATTTTTACAGCACTTGTTTTAAAAATACAATGCAAGTATTAAAGTAATACTTGGATTTGGATTATTAAAAGGTAATGGGGAAAAGGTAATGAATATTAATACTACCATATAAGATTTTTCAAAGCATAGTTTCATATGTCTTATAACTTGGTTTAAAAAGGACAGAGATGAATTTTTCTTCTTTTATTAAAAATTAGAAAACATTTCCACTTTATGGTAATTTAACTTTGAAACTATTTTGATTGGTTCTTCAATTTCTGCAAATATCCAGAAATACAATAGAATAAATAAGACTTATGAATATAAGATTTTAAATTCTAAATGAACACTGAAAATATATATATTTTGGAATAAACACTCATACTCATCTTCATGTTCTTTCCTCCATGTACAGGACTAAAATACTGATTCTAAAGTTAGAGAAAAAATCAAGTTTTTGTGGGCTTTCATTAGCAACTTCTAAGAGAAAATGACAAAACATGTCAAATGAGACATTATGCAGAAAAGTAAATAATTAATAAAATAAGTAATAGAGTTCCAAAAGAACTATAACGTAAAGAAAAAGCAAATTATAAGCATGCAATATAAAATATGTAAATGCACAAATTCATATAATATAAATATGTTTACATAGGAACATACATATCCTAACTTATCTACAATAAGGAGAATAATTTACCTATGACAGAATTAATTTGGGAAATACTCTTGTTTAAATATTTTTAAGACTTGGTTAATAAAAGCCATAATAATCCCACATCTATGAGGGAATAAAATCAGTACCACAATCCTTGTATGATAGCCCAAAAGATCCAAAATCTACATAATGAGGACAGCAAACAGATGCAAAATAACTTTATAATAGTACAATCCAACTTTCACAGAATCCTTCAGATAAAAACTCAGCGAGCTTTTGAGATTCAAGTTTGTTGGAACATCATGGCATGTATCCAGACAACCTTTTGTATACAGTGCAAAGTGACTGCATTAGGAGTAAGTTGTTACAAAGTAAAACTTTATTCTATGACACTGTAAGAACCAGATGTGGCAACACCTTGAAGCAGTACACCTTCAGAAACAATATGTACATGACGATGCATGGCTTTGCATCAAAAGGACAGCACAGATGTTAGCCAAGTGACAATACAAAAAGATCTCAGAGTGAGTGAAAAAGTGTGTACTTCAGAAATGAGAGAAATAATTATGGGCTCTAGTAATTAGAATAGACTTTAAGGATCTGATAAAAACTTGAGTTCTTGAAGAACAGAGAGATAAGGAAACTAACATTTAGTAAGACTCTATAATACATTGGATGCTTTCCTAGGAATTATATAGGTCTCCTCATTTTACTCTGACAGAAATTCTACGAAGTAGTATTTATGCATATTTACACATAGGCCAGTGAGGTGACTGTCCCAAGGAAGCCAAAGAAGCATAATTTGGACCTCGGTCTCTGATGCTCATGCCATTTCTTCTCATGGGTGAGATCCAAATAGTTGAAGAGAAGAGTTGGCCCACAGAGAATAGCCTGGGCAAAAGCGGGGGGATTTGCAAAAAAAATGATGCGGAATGGGTGTGTAGGACGTAGTAAGGGGTCCGGTTAAGTTTGAGATTATATAAAAGCAGGATCTCCCAACAATGTGTCTTTCGTATTCTCACCAGAGTTAACTTCCCAGAGTTAAGGCATGTATCCAGTCATTCAGTTATTAAATGTTTATTGAATATCTGCTCTGTACCAGGCACATCCTAGCCATTGGGAGACATTATTTGAAAATACAGATAAAAACTTGTTCTTGTGGATAGAGAGACAGTTAATAAATAATAAATATATGAAATAAATAAACTGTATAGTCTTGTAGAAGGTAATCGTGCTTAAGAAAAAAAATTAAAGGGCAGATCTAGTCTTATTATTCTCTTCATTCTAGATATATGAAGATTTTCTGGAAACAATAGAATAATGTCTTAATGTCACAGTATGTTTTCAAGGCTCTTTATGACTAACTTTAAGTAATACTTCTCTTTACCCCCCCCCAAAACCACACTGAAAACAAATCAGACACGGAAACTTTATATCTTGCCAAAATATCACACAATAATTTGTCCATATTGTTTCTACCTGGGATAATATTTACCTACCAAGACTTACTGAAATTTTAGTCATCTTTTAAAACCCAGTTCAAATATAACCTCTTTTTCTTAGTCAATCTGAGTTTAAAAATTTATCTTCTGTTTGTGTTTATATCTTCCTTTTCAAACAGATAATATATTTTTCTGCAAGTGAATTGGTAAGACGTAAGATTGAAGGTCAGATTTTGAAGGTCCATAAAGGCCTTAGTTAGGTGTCTAGGTACTGCCTCCTACAAAGTAACTTGACATGACCAAAGTTATTCCTTTGCGGTTTATATCACTGTATTTAGATGAATTCAGAAACCTTGTAAAGTCAAATATATCCCACTGAAGAAAAATTCAAAAATAAGTAATGGAAAAATAAGAAATAAAATATGTATCTGAAGAAGCCTTATAAAACACAGCAGAAATAAATTACATCATTCCTTAAACTCTGAGAAAGAAGAAATATGTAAGCTACAAATGTTAAAATCAATAGAATTCTGGCAAACTTTTCATGCTACGAAACTCCGCATGCTGTCTTCCCCCAGGAATTGATTTAACCCTAATCACTCTTATTACTGCTTTCCTTTCCCTGTGCCTCTCATCTCTAATTATTTTCAATGTTCTGTTAAGTGTAAGAAAGCACAGTCTGAAATGGATAGACCAGGAATTAATTAGCACAAATTTCCATGGAAACTCAACAGAAGAAAAAGGAATATGATTCGTTATACTCTGTCAAACGTCTCTCCCTGTGTGTCTGCAGAGTCCCAGATGTCTGCTGCCCTCGTACTCACAAACAAGGCATGTTCGAGAACCCACACTAATGAGAAAGCTTATCAAAGTAATTCTATTTCATCATTTAGAAATCAGCAACACCTGGTTTTATGCTTAAAATAGTTTTATAGCCAACATCATAGAGCAAGAAAAGTAGAATAGGGTCAAGGGTGGGAAAGAAAACATTTCAAGAGCAGGGATAAATGAGAATATTTCAAGTAATCAAATTAGAGGACCAGGCTAATTTCTAATCATATGAACATTGATCAGTTATACTTTTTTACATATATCACAGTAGCCAAGTGCCAATGTCTATTGTATTCTTATTCTGATTTTTAGTTCTTGAGCTTTGAACATGTACTTGATAACAGAGGGATGAGAAATAGGATAAGTGGGAGAAATCTTCAGGAAAGAAACTGATTCCTGGGGAGAAGGGTTAAAAGCCCAAAAGATGGTAATATTCAACGTATTTGAAATATATTTTTTTAAATGTGGGGATGGGGAAGAAATGAAGCAAGGAATGAATGAAGGGAATAAGAGAAAAGGAAGCAAGAGGAATGGAGAGAGCAAGGGTGAGAGAAGGCAAGAAGGGCAGGCAGAAACAAGACGGAGAAACAACCTTCTTGACCATGAAAACCACTTAAGCTTTTTGGCTTTTTTTTTTTTAGCATTAATGCATAAGAAAATATAGACCATTAAGAAACAGAGAACACATTAGATAAAGAACTCTGAAACTAAGCAGAAGCTCTTTATTAACAATAAAGTTTAAAAAAATATTATTTAAATAAGAAGCCAAAAAATCACGCAGTAGTATCTTTGGTCTCAAACCAAAGCTACATGTCCCACTCCATGAGCACTATAGTAAGGAGCATTGAACATGTGTCAAGGGCCCATCATTAAGCCCTGTTATTCCAGGGCTCTGGCTTTACATGCAGTCAGAAAATACAGCTGATTTGGATTTTCTGGATGGTTTAAGATTACTACCTAACTATCGCTTTTGTTTGTATCTGAAACTGTAAAACGGTACTGTCGTGTCCAAATGAAAAAATATATATATTATATACTTAAGGATTTATTCTTAAATAATTGGGGATACTAAAACCTTTTTGTGGCTCCATGTTGAAAGACGAAAGGTAGACCTAAAGAAATTAGCATAACAAGTAGACACTGAAGTGTTCCAGAATATGCCAGCCCAAAGTATACCTCCTTGGTGTATAGATTATTTAGAGCTGAAAGCCAAAGAGAACGAGCAAACTGTAGAAAAGCTTCAAAAGGAAATTTACATTTATACAGGTGTCTTCCTCTCCAGAACCAGGAAGGAAAGGACTCAGACCAGAGGAGAGGGCTCTGACTTAAATCTGCATAAGGAAATTTGCTAAACAAGCCTTGTTTACCATTCTTTCCTGGTCACCTTCCCACAGTTTGTCTCTCACCCTGAAGCCCCAACTCCCCAGACCTCTTTCCCTTTGTTTAGTCTAAACTGGTGTACAAAACAAATTCTAACCATCCATTTGAGTTACTCATCACTAGGTGCTCCCAAGTGCGCATGTGTGATGCACATGTGAATAAAATTCTGTTTGTTTTTCTCTTAGTAATAATCTGTGTTTTGCCAGGCTAATGTATAGGGCCCCAGTCAATGAATCTAGGATGAGTGGAAGAAAAAGACTTTTTTTTTCTTCCCCTACAAAGCCAAAATAAGAAGTTCCACAATTATACAGAATTATGTTTAATTTTAGAGTCAAAAAGAGTTCTTACTATGGATTCTAAATGTAATCAGAACCAGAAGATTACACCCTCTCTAGCAGTAATTTAGAAGCCTTCAGAGATACAGAACCCAGTTCCTGATTTGAAAAAAACGCCTCTGTCACAGTTAGCCTTACAGACTATATACTAAATTCTAATATAGTGCATATGAAACGTCAGTACAATTTAACTGCAGATAGTTGGAAGTCACAGCGGAGGCAAAAATAACAACACACTAAAAAAAGAAGCAGAGTCATTTCCACCCTAGCAGTAAATTGGACAAAAAGATAAATAAAAACCATAAAACCCTTACCATTGAACAAGTTTGAATATTTAACTTGTATTTATGGAGGGTATTTTTGTTTTTATTATATTTTCCTGCCAATTTCCTTTTGTGCAGCTGTTTCTCCTCTGTTTATATAATTGCATTGAATTTCCCAGGAAAAGTTCTTTACATCATAAAAGAAATAGCACACAAGTATTCACACTCAACGTGCAAAGCACGTTTGCAAGGTCCTCCACAGGCCCTTAGAACTCTGAATTTGGGGTACACAACGTCATCCCAGAATCTAGTGAAATTATTTTTGAAATTATTTTAGTTGTGTTTGTTAAGCAACAGCACAGAAGTTTGAGTTGGAGATTTCCATATACATGTTGCAGTGCTGTGGGTTCTCCTGGGCAAGAATAGTTCAACAAAAGCGTTTTTCTTTTCCAAACCATCAACTGCCCATAAATCGGGAGGGAGCACGGTGTAGTAGAAAGAGCACAGATTAAGGAATGACACAGATTTTGTTTCAAATTCCATATTACAAAGCCTTTTGAAGTCTCATTTTCTTTAGTCTGAAATTGGAAATATGTAGTCTACCTTGAAGTTTTGTGGTAAGGATTAAATAACACACATAAAGTTTCTGACATATAGCAGGTAAAAATAAATAGACTTGTTATTACCTTCTTTGCTGCTTACCTCCACACCAAAATAAAACACAATAAAAAATATACACCTACATAATGCTACATGAAAATTCTGGTTGGGTCATGTTACTAAGTATTGCAAAATGCAAGTATCTATGTTGGCAAAGCAAATGTAAATTAATTCCATTTAGAAATAGTGTTTATCACATCTTGATCTAAACAATAATAATATACAAGTAAAATAAATCTATGATTATTACATTTAGAAATATTGGGTTTTAGAGATGAAATAGTCACCCTAAATATCCTGTAACTACATAACAAATGACCAACATATTATGAGTGCTAAAACAATTATTTTTTTAAAATAGGAACTACTTGTAGACCTTAAAACCATGTATAAAACAAGTTGTTAAATAATATAAAGAGATGGTCCTGATGCTCACTCAATGGGAGAGAACGCATTTTTACATCCAATGGTTTGGAGTTGTGCAAATCTGTAAATGGAAGGTAACCAGATGAATAATGTTTGGGCAACAGGACAAATCTAACACTAAGGGAATCATGGACACTTGCTATTTGCAAAGGACCATAACATGAAAGCAAAATGTGGATTATCTCTCAATGGATCTTATAGGTTATGCTAAATAACAATAAAGCAAATTGCCATCCACAAGTTACAGATGGGTTGTCAAAGATAAAGCTGGATGCTACTTAAAGACAAAAAGATGGGTTTTGTTTGGTGATAACCACTGCAGTGGGGAGAGTTCAGTGTAAACTCAGCTTTCCACTGCAATTTCCACTGCAATTTCAACATTTGCAGGATGGAAAGTTCTAGATGAACCGTGGCCCACCCAGGCTTACAACATAACGTTATGGTTCTAGTCATGTCCTGAAAATAAACATTGAAAGCTGACCTAGTTAGTGGTGGCCACAGCCGCTGATCCAGGCTTATCCTGTTCATTTTGAGGAATGCCTCTAGGTCAGTGCCCCGGACTGGGAAGGAATGCTTCTGTACTCCAGGCTTCCTTTAAATAACAGATTACTAGCAAAGAAAAAGTACTATTATGTCATTCTTGTTCCTTAACAATATGTGAGTGTGACAAATCCAAAAAACATTGAATGATGAAGAAGATTTTATCATCTTGCTGCTAATCCTCCTTTGCATCCAGCTTTCAACTAGGACTGTGTACACTCTTCTTCTCACTTCAATATATTAAGCTTTGAAAGGGCCTAATTACCATGGAGTGTTTCATATATGCTTTCCTCCCTCCTCTAACACACCGGCATCTATTTCTATTGCAGAATACATATGGATGATGGCCTGCATGCCAGTGTTGCCAACATCCTTATGGAAAATATCACCGTTCCCAGGGTGTGACATCCCAGAGCTTATAACACAGCAGCGTCCACATGGGACAAAGTGCACATTACACCCATTCTTCCTTGACCCAGGTCTACACCGAGGAAAACTTTGGTAGAATAATTAAAAGCACAGGCTCTGGACTCAGACAGCCCAGGGTTCAAATCCTGATGATGCCACTTGTTAGCTGTGTAGGAGATGACAAATTGCACAACCCCTTGAGCCTCTGCTATCTCATCTATACATTGCAATTGATGCTGATTAAATTTAACCTTACTATGGAAGTGTTTACTGCAATGCCTGGCTCTTAGCAAGTACTGATCAATTGTTAGTACTCTATCAAGAAACCAGGGAAAAATGTTCTTTTGGCTGTAGGACTGGGTCACAGGCCAGATACCACATTTGCCTCTTCATTTCTCTTCTCAGCTACAGCTTCTTAAGTGACCCCATGTGACTTCACATTATTAAGAGATTAATAATCTCTTGTGGAACACGTAGCTTTTAGACGGCCTTGGACATACCATACTTTCTGTTTAAGAGACTGAACTAGCCCTGACAAACAAAGTCTACAGTTTTAAATTCTTGAAAACCACGGACAGAAAAATTGAGGTTATTTTAGAAACTCCATTTATGACAGAGGGACAAAATACCAGAGAGTGAGGATCACTACATGTTAGGTTCAAGCCTGACAGCTTTGGCTTGCATCTCTACCCTGATGCTTACCCCCAGTGGACCTTGGAAAAGTCATTGAAACTTCTGTAAGCTGAACCTCAGCAGCTCATCTATAAAGTGAAGTAATAATGCTCCCTACCTAGGGTAAGGGGATGGATCTATTTGACACCACGTGACATAATATATAAGTGTTAGCTGCTTAGAATAGCTACATTATTATCTAAATTTAATTCTCACGGGTTAAATGAGTGTTTATCATAATATTATCTAATGTCTAATGAGATAGTGATAATCTGCCTAATTCTGGCTAATCTGACTAATTCTGACTAATCTGGCTAATTCTGGGAAGATACAAGAATCTTAAAAGAAATCTCCTATCAATGGCTCTCCCATGTTTGCCTAAAAAAACACATTTTTGCTCATCATTTTACCCCATCATTAGAAAGGGGGACAGGAGTACATAATCCTGCCTGTGGGAGTGGCTCTGCCCTGGCTTTGGACTGGCCATCAGTAGAGTGGCCAGGAGGACAGGTGTCTGAATCACTGACCAGTCCATCCACATGGGCACTGTGAATGCTAGAGCATGGACAATCTCCTCTCTGCAATGGCAGAAAGGATGGGAGGAGAAGGAAAATCAACACAGAGTGTATGTTAGGGCAGTACGGGGACTCTCTCTCCTCTGCTAATCAAATTCCAATTTGCAGGTGTGCATTGAGTTGGC
>PVKM010006164.1:0-44910 GCA_004027735.1 Carollia perspicillata | reverse complement strand
AAGGCTGAGGTAACTGTCCAGTTGGCTATCTGCCAGGTCAGTTCTGTTCACCCTGCTCTTCTTATCTTCTTGGAATATAAGCCCAGCATTGTTAGCGGTTATGGCTTTTTAATTTTTTTTTTCTTAACACTAACTCCTACTGCTTGTTACATGCAGCTTTCTGTGTCTTAATATTAACTCTTTCTTTGTTCTCTACACTTTCCAGTTCCATCCATGCTGTTGCAAAGGGTAAGAGCTCCTTCTTTCTTTCTGCTGCATAGAATTCCATTGTGTACATGTACCATAGTTTTTGATCCATTCATTTACTGATGGGTACCTAGGTTGCTTCCAGCACTTGGCTATTGTAAATTGTGCTGCTATGAGCATTGGGGTGCATAGGTTCTTTTGGATTGGTGTTTCAGGTTCTTACAATATACCCTAGCAGTGGAACTGCTGGGTCAAAAGGCAGTTCCATTTTTAGTTTTCTGAGAAAATTCCATACTGTTTTCCATAGTGCTTGTACTAGTCTGCAATCCCACCAACGGTGCACTAGGGTTCCCTTTTCTCCACAACCTCTCCAACACTTGTTATTTGTTGCTTTGTTTATGATGGACATTTTGTCTGGTGTGAAGTGGTATCTCATTGTGGTTTCAATTTGCATCTCTTTGATAGCTAGCGATACTGAGCATCTTTTCATGTGTCTCTGGATCCTCTGTATATTCTCCTTGGAGAAGTGTCTGTTCAAATCCGTTATCCATTTTTTAATTGGGTTGCTTGTCTTCTTAGAGTGGAGTCGTGTGTATTTTTTATATATTTTGGAGATTAAACCTTAATATTCAACAGAGCAGGCAGCAACATAACATGGAATAAAAATAGCTTATTCAAATAATGGTGTTGGGAGAACTGTACAGCTACGTGCAAAACAATGAAACCTGAGCGCAAACTTACACCATATGCAAAAATAAATTCAAAGTGGATAAAAGATTTAAATATAAACCATGACACCATTAAAGTCCTAAAGGAGAACATAGGCAGGAAAATCTCAGATATTTCACGCAGCAACATTTTCACTGATATGTCCCCTAGAGCAAGGGACGTAAAGGTAAGAATAAACAAGTGGGATCTCATCAAAATAAAAAGCTTCTGCACAGCTAAAGGAAACAGCATTAAAATAAAAAGAGACCCAACTATATGGGAAAACATATTTGCCAATGATACCTCAGACAAGGGTTTAATCTCCGAAATTTACGAAGAACTCACACGACTCCACTCTAAGAAGACAAGCTAAAGGTTCTATGTTTTTTTTCTACCTTCTGTCTCCATCTGGGGATAGTGCGAATGGGCAGACTCGGGCTCTTTAGTGCACTGGATTGCTAGTAAGAACTTCCTAATTTAGGGAAAGATACTCACGCCTGTCATTTTACTGCCCATTTTCTTCTTTTTCCTTACTCCATTGTCTTGTTTTCTGTACCTTAAATACTCATCATTGATTGGATTGCCATAAATATATTTTATTTAAGTTGCTAATGTGCCTTTTAAATTTATTGTACATTTACATTTACAGTGCAACTATAAATAAGATTTACCAGTTGGAACTGGTTTCTGAACTAGTTTGTGAACATCTATCATAGTTTTTCTAGTGACAAATATTATATAAATGAGAGAAGTTAAAATTAAATGACTGGATTTTATGACTAAAACCTAAAGGGAAAAATCATCCTGATTACCTATATTTAATACCAGTCTAGCTTTTACATATTTTTGCTGTATAAACAGTCATTTTATGTAATTTAATTACAAATTTCAGTGATTTTAAACACCTAGGTTTCCTTTGCACTATCTATAAAAATATTTTTTAAGGTTTTATTTACTTATTTTTAGAGAAAGGGGAAGGGATGGAGAAAGAGAGGGAGGGAAACATTAGTGTTGTTGCTTCTTGCACGCTTCCTACTGGGGACCTGGCCAGAAACCGAGGCATCTGCCCTGACTGGGAATTGAACTGGCGAACTTTTGGTTCACAGGCTAGAACTCAATCCCCTCAGCCACACCAGCCAAGGCTAATAATTTTCAGGAAATAAGAATTAATGCATCCATGATATTGAAATGGAGTGAAGTGGGAGGGAATGAGGTATTACTTACTCATTTATGAATCTCAGGTATACTGAATTCTTCTAGAATAGAAATTATGTAAGCAGCAATACTGTAACTGGACACAAGTTTAAAGACTGAATTTTTTGAACGAGTATTGTAAAGCACATGTATTGTAAAATTTAAAGCACAGAAAACTTGGTCATGTGAAATAGTTAATTCCTGTAAGGCAGGGAAGTAGATACTGAATATTCAAGAGAGATTGAAATGTTTTTTTAATCTAATCACTGTGCAAACATTTATTAAGCACCCAAGAGCTGAAGTCTTGCTCACTCTATTAAAAATGGAATTATAACACATGTTGGTTGGTATTCTACACTAATATAATAAATTTTGGCAGATTGCTACTATTAAAGCAGCAATATAAAAATAGTGCTTAAGGTCAGAGGCAAAGAACATCTTCAGGATAGCTTCATTTATGAAATATGGTAAATTAAAAGACACAAATGTTTCTAATTTTGCCACTTCCCCTAGTAGGTTAAAGAATTTTATGTTTTGCCTAACTGAATACATAATTAATTGCCAAGTTGGTTAGTTTACAATTTTGAAAGGATGCTTTTAACTTAGTGTCCTGGGTTTCATTTAGACCATTTTGCATCTTGAAACAACAGAATGAGATGGACCAAATAAGTGGCCTCACTGCTGTGGCCTGTGGTTTTTCTCATTGGAGCTCCTGATCTGCCTCAAAATTGTCACAGATTTTGGATCTGGACACAAATCCTGTATGTGATGATCTTCTCGAAGTTCTGATCCTGCTCCTAGGTTTACTTTGTTTACATTGTGAAAATTTTTCTTCTACGATCTCATTCTGCAATGCAGATAAAAGTAAGAATTAAATTAAAGCCACTGACTTATTTTCTGTTGGCTTATACTAAATACTTTGTTAAGGAGGCAATTATTCCTTTTTTTTAAATACTGAAAGTCTTTGTCTTTTCATCATTGATATGTGTTATCTGGGATAAGGACAGATATTCAACTAAGGTATTCAAAATAGTGTTTAAAGTATGCTTAAGATGTGTACAGTTAAGGATTTTATTTCAAAAAGAAGTTTTGCTGGGCAAATACTTTTTATTTTGATGTAGTTCCATTTGTTTATTTTTTTCTTTTGTTTCCCTTGCCTGAGGAGATATATCAGAAAAAATATTGTTATGAGCAATGTTCAAGATTTTACTGCCTATGTTTTCTTTTAGGATTTTTATTGTTTTGGGTCTAACACTTAAGTCTTTAATTCATTTTGAATTTATTCTTGTGTGTGACATGAAAAGTTGGCATACTTTCATATTTCTACATGTCTCTGTCCAGTTTTCCCAACACTATTTATTGAATAAACTATCTTTAGCACATTGAATGTTCTCACTTCCTCTGTCAAATATTAACTGACTGTGAAGGTGTGGGTTTATCTCTCTGGTCTCTATTCTGTTTCATTGATCTATGTGTCTGTTTTTTATGCCACTACCTTGATGTTTTGATGGCCTTGTAAGAGTATACTAGGTAGTGTGACTCCTCCAACTTTGTTCTTTCTCAAGATTGCTGTTGCTATTTGGGGTCTTTTGTGGTTACACATAATTTTTGGAAATATTTGGTTTAGTTTTGTGAAATATGTCATTAGCATCTCAATAGGAATTATGTTGATCTACAGATTGCTTTGGATAGGATAGACATTTTAATGATGGAAAACAAAGGAGACCATCGACAAAGTAAAAAAAAAACAACCACTGAATGGCAGAACATATTCTCCAACAATACATCTGATAAGGGGTTAATATCTAAAATTTATAAAGAACTTATACAACACAACACCAAAAAACAAACAAATGAAAAACCCAAGAAATCCATTTAAAAAATGGGCAAGTGACCTGTACAGATATTTCTCCAAAGAGGACATACAGATGGCCAATAGACATATAAAATGATGTTTGTCATTAATCATGAGATAAATGCAAGTTTAAACCACAGTGAGATATCTCTTTACACCTGTCAGAATGGCCATCATTAATAAATCAACAAACAGCAAGATGTGGAGAAAGGGGAACCCTTTTGCACTGTTGGTGGGAATGCAGATGGGTGCAGCCACTGTGGAAAGCAGTACGGATAGATCTTAGAAAATTAAAAGTGGAGTTGCCTTATGACCCAGCAATTCCAGTTCTGTGAATTTATCTGAAGAAATCTGAAACACTAATTTAAAAGAACATGAGCACCCCTATGTTCACTGCAGCATTACTTACAGTTGCCAGGATATGGAAGCAGCCCAGGTGTCCATGAGTAGATGAGTAGATGAAACAACCCTGGGACATTTACATAATGGGAGACCATTTGGCTGTAAAAAAGAAGAAAATTTTATACTTTACCACAGCATGGATGAGCTGGAGAACATTATGCTAAGTGAAATATGCCAGTCAGAGGAAGACAAATACCACATGATTTCACTCATCTGTGGAATCTAATGAACAAACCGAATTAATAAGCACAAAAGACAGACTCTCGTAGACAGAGAGCAGGTGGCTGCTCTGGGTGGGGCAGTTATGGGGTGGAGGGTTCAAACAAAAAGGGAAAAGGGTTCATGGACAAGGACAACCGTTTGGTGATTGGGGAAAGGGGAGAGGGGCCAAAAGGGGGATAAATGTTAATGGAAAAACACAATTAAAAACGTTTTACTTTGTTGTTCATCTTTTTGAGTAGACATTCATTTTCCCCATATATTAGGGGAGAATCCAATACATATTTTATTTCAATTTAAATAATGATAAAATGTATGTGATAACTGTTTAGTTATCTATATTTTATCTGTTATATAATGAATTGCCTAGTAAAGTCTTAACTTGAATAATATTATTCAGAGTTTGTGTTTTAAGCATTACATACTTCATTTTAGACAGCATGTCAGCCCAAATGCTTCCATCCTGCCCTTGAATTTAAACAAAAATAGGTTCATTCAATTTTTGTTTTTTAATTTAATCTTTATTGTAATATTTTCTATTACCATTTAGTCCCCTTACACCTCCTGACCCCCAGCAATCACCACACTGTTGTCCATGTCAATTAGTGCTTTTTTTGTTCAGTCCCTCCACCCCCTAACTTCTCCCCCACTAGCTGTCACCTGCTCATTCAGTTTTCTATAGGTACATTATTTAATGACACCAAGTGTTGATACTGATGTATGATACAGATTACTCTTTGAAAACACCTCCCAGGTTCACGTATGGTCAGTGTATATCTCATGTATTCCCAGATGCTATGGACTTTTGTATACAGGGGTGAGCACAGGTAGGTTTACAGTTGTGAATGCGTGAAACGTGTTATTTTTCTTTATTCTTATTTATTAATTATTGTATTATTTATTTGTATTACAACTGCAAACCTACTTTTACATACCCCTGTATTCTTCAAATTCATTTTTTGGCCAGTGTTTACATAGAAAAAATTTTATATATCTAAATTAAACTGACACTTTTGAATAAAATAATGTTTTAGAAGGTGTGATATGCCAAGTGTTACAATAATTGGGAATGTAAGTCAAGTGTGATAGGACATAGAAGAAAATAAAACAAAACAAATATAGGTTGTATATTTAGTCAATAAAACTGAAAGGTGTTTATGGTGTATGTGAAAGAAAACTAGAAGTAATGATGTTTTCTTATAATCTTAAGCTATGACAAATTACATTTTTATTCTAAGGGGATAAGAGACATTAATGAGTGCACTCTACAATGTTCTAAAATTTATGATGAGAAAGAATAAATAAACAAGACAATATAACTACCTATTGATGCTTAATGTAAGTGCTTATGTATTCATTAAGTTTAGAAGATGGAAAACTTAGTTCTGTCTTAATTTATACCACATAAGTTTAGGTGGGAATTAGGTATTTTGAGTTTTAATAATATCCTTGAATTTGATATATTCATTTTCATCTAGGATACTTAGCTCCATACTTCGTTAAGTAGTACATTCAAAAGAAGATGAATTCTTTCTTTGCTGTTATCTATTCCTAGAAATTTGTGTTTATGTGGTCTGGAATTTGAGTCATTTTCCATTCCTTCTTATTAATTTAGAAAATAAGCAGACTGGGATTTCTAGTAACATTTTTTTCTGTATTGGGTAATTTCTTGTTTTACTTTTAAAGATATTGCTATCAGTAAGTGTTAGATAATTTTCTGTCCTTAAATACAATAAAAATTATTTGCAAAATTTGCTCATTTTTGACACAGTGTATGAAATTTTACAGTTAGATGTAACAACCATGTTTTATTTTACAAATATATTTTAAGATATTTATATTTTCTGTAGAAAACAAAAGAAAAACTAAAGAAAAATTATCTATTTTTTTGCTACCATTGTTTAATCCTTTTTATCTAGAAATAAAATGGTATCATATATTTCATGGTTTTCTAAGCTGACATTTTTTGTTAAATGTATTTTGAATATCTTTTTATATTATTAAATATTCTTCTATAACATAACATCATGGCTGCAATTTAATAGATATACTACAGAATAAATTCTACTACAACTTATTTATGTTATATATTATTGAATAATGAACTAACTCCCTCCCTCCCCCGCTTCCTCAAATACTACAAAGAATGCTGCTATGATAAGTTAGCTAACTAGAGGCACATAGTTTACTATGTTCTGTCTAAGTGTTTCATAACATAACCTTATTTACCTATGGTGTAGAAATTACACCCATCATCCTGTTCTACAGATTAAAACAAACAAACAAACAAACAAACAAAAAAACAAACAAACAAACTGAGACTTAGATCAGGATTTAAAATATCCATGGCTTTAAAGTTTATTATCTTAACCAGTAAGCATACTGCCTTTTTTTTTTTATTAGAGCTACACTGTGATTGAATACTATAATTAGTATGGTTGAATAGGAGATTTCTTGAGGAAGATAATTGACTTTGGTGCTTAATGAAGAAGCTCAAGAGGCAAAAAGGAGCCAGAGAGAGTTCCTGCCTTGTGTTATTTAAGCCCAAGGTATGGCAGGTTCCTAGTAGACTCTTCATATAACTTCTTTCTCTGTCTCTCTCATTTCTCACTTTAGTTCTAGTAGTTTAACTCTCAGTCATCAGTAACTGTAGTACTATAAGGTTTTCTCTTAATATAATAGAAATCCAAGATGATAGGTGATTGCATCATAAAATTGTGAGCAATTTTAGTTTAGGTGTCAGAAAAAGGAATATCTATAGCAATTAAGGTTAAAGAGTCCACAAAAAAAAAAAAGTGAAATGATTCACCACCTAAAGTCTTCTATCTCATAAGGATAAGGATATTCTAAAGGATAAAATATTTTATCCTTATGTGAAAAAGATTTAGAATATTTTGGGAGACTGATGCTGAATTGTCTCATTTTAGCAAATGTACATCACAATTGTGTTCTTTTTCTGTATAAGTCAGTATTAACTTTTCTAATTTAAATATTTAATATAATTGGAAAGTTAGATAACCTTCAGAATGCCCCTTTTCATCTTAAAAATATTTTTGTGTTTCTTAAGCAAAAATAGTACATTTTCTTCATTGAAAATAAGAAGAAATTTAGAAAATATTGACTTATTTTTCAAATCTGGCAATTGTCTTTCTTAATATATAAAAATCAGTTATAGAATTGTTTAATTTTTCTCAGTTAAATAATTTATATTAAGGAGACTATGATATCTGCAAAGCTCACTTTTTTAGAGTATGTGTTTTTGAAAAGAAAAAATTCACATATTGATGTAATCATAAAATTTTAGTGTATTTTTACAGAAATACATTTTGCTTCTAAAAAAATCTGTAATTACATTATACAACAACCTTTGAAACCATATATTTTATATTTTAAATATTAGTAATGATATTTAAGACATATTGTAAATTACATTTCATTTTGGCCTTTTTAACCCCCTGACAGAAGCAAATTATAGGCCAACAAGCATCATAAACCTAGTGTATTGACTTTTAACAAATGTATCTTTACTTTTGGAGTACTATCAATATTACCGTTGTTAATATAAGAAATTTAACTGTTTCAGGAGTTTCATCTCATGTAATATGTTTTGAAAAATATATGTATATAAAGCAAGAGCTGTTCTTCTTGTGTTTGAGTAACTTGTTAAGTAAGATTTTTCTATGTAAAATATGAATTATCTTTTTAAACTCTGGGGATCACTTAATTTATTCTTTTTTTACACTGTAAATTTTTTTATTACGAAGAATCCTTTAAGAAGTACTTCTTCATTGAGTTTTCAGTGAATATGCCACGGAGTTTTTCTCATTTCATATTTGCTCCTGGAGAAATGTTTTCATCCATTCACTAGCCAGTTTCTAACACCATGGAGCAGGAAACTGGAAGGAACCCACACTACTGGTTGATGGGGAGCTAGTGCGTAAAAAGTTGAACCATTTTTGTGTTTCTTTCAAAAATCTTTCTCGGGAGGGCTCCCATATCACCCCGAGGTTTACTGATTCACTAGGAGCACTCACTGAGCTCAGCATGCAGCCATGGTTGTAATCTAGTACACAATGGAGAAAGTGCCCCTGGAGCGTCAAACCAAGCACAGGCTTCCAGCATCCTCTGCCAGCGAAGCCACACAGGAAGCACGTGGTTCCTAGAGCAGTGAGTTGTACCAAGTGTGAAATACTTCCAACCAAGGAAGTTTCTTAGAGGCATAGCACCCAGAGTTTTTAATTGGATGATGGTCATTTAGACACCCTCTGCCTGACCCATACAAAAATTATAGGCACTAGAAGAAAAGTAAGTGTTCAGAATAAACTATATTATTCATACAAATAATGTAAGCACAGTGAGTCATCAGGTTTGGGAATGGTGGGAAACCTGAAATTCAAGGTTCCTACCATTAATACATTATGTCTTTGAGCAAATCACTTTTACCTTTCCAAATCTCAGTTTTCTTCTCTTGTAAATAACAAGACAACTAGATAATATCAGAATTAATTTCTGATTCTCTAGTAATTGAAATCTAAGTTTTATATAGATTTGTTTCTTCAACTAGGCAGATCAATGGGATCCTTTTAAATTACTTTTTAGTCTAGCTCCCAATGGTGATTTATTATAGATGAGCATTACAGGCTTCTGTTATTTCTGTTTTGATTTTTTCTGATTTTATAATTTTCAGATCCAAATACTAAGTTGTGTCTTATATGTTAAAAATCCAAAAGGAGACTAAGTCACAGACTGCATAGTCTCAAAGACAATGGTTATAAAAGGTGACAAGGCAAGTCTTTAAGCCCCATTTATCCGAGGAGGGCATGGTAACTCAGAGTCATTAGCCTGTAAATGTCTGCACAGCTAATCCATTGTGGAGTCTATATAGAATGTAGTTCTAACTGCCTGACAGGACATTCTTAGAGAGTTGGTTTTCTATTGTACCTTCAGGGACAGGAACATAGGTGTGGTTCAGTAGATGTTAGATGGATAATTGTTGTATGAACTTTGAGCAATTTACTCATTCTCTTATTCAACAAACCTTTTTGAGAACCTAGTTACAAAATAACTTCTTTACTCTAGTATTCTGTTATGATTTGATTGGTGGTTTTTGTTATTGTCTTTGGTGTTTTCAATTCACCCGGGGCCTGACTTTTGATCTTAGAAATTTCATCCCTTCTTCTTAGAACATCAGCTTTGCTTTTTTTTTTTTTAACCAGTTTTTCCTTTATCCCCTCCCTGTCTTTCAAGGTACTGGGAACTATGTGGAAAATTATCACTTTTACTTGGTCTCCTGATATACTTTCATGTACAATTCTGGTTTGGAAGAGAGAAATAGCTCTCGTTGTCCCTGCTCAAACCGTCTTTGAGACACAAGCTCTCCAAAGCACCGTTTCAAAGAGAACCCTATGACAGAATCAAATTAAGCAATTTGCCATTTTCAAGTCAGTGGCTAGTCTGGTGGAAACTGGGTTTAATTGTTCTTGTAAATGAAAGTGAATTATGGTGCTACTGTGTTATTTCTTATAATGCTTTAAATATCCTGTTCTGATATTTTTCTTCTTAGCTGGACTTAAAGTGTGCTTCTTCAGGTGCATTTTGTGAATTTTATTTGTTTAAAAGTTCTTTGGCAATACTTGAAAAATTCTTTAATAATTCTATTATGAAAATATTTTCTCTAGAGCTACAGGGAAAATAAGCACTATAACTGATTTTCTATATTAAAATGTACCTATTTAAATAATTTCTTGTGAAGTATTTAATTGAATATAAAAATGATCCCATACTGAAAATACTGTATGTTGAAATCGGGGCTCTATGTTTTGGAATTGTATGATGTGACTTTGGTACCATATTTAACAAAGCACATTTATAACTCTGCCCTTAACTATGAGGCATCATATGAAGGAGACATTTGTAAGTACCAATAATTTAAAGCTTTATGATTAAATCTATTCATACAAATTTGATGCTTTGAGATTGTGAAATAAAATGTTAATTATTTTGTAATTTAAAATACCACTAACCTTACAGTTGTGCAATTGAAGTGGTGATATTTTTGGAACACTTGCAATAATAGATTTGAAGAGATTTCGAAGCATTAGTTTAAAACAGAAAACATAGATAAAGGATGACATATATAAGAAATATGTTCCAGTTGAGCAATAGAAATGACACAGTGGAGCTGTGAGATATCCAGGCTGAAGTGGAACTCTAATTTTAGGTTTATGTTTATACTGTGTGTGCTTCAATTTTATTTATCTTTATGATGCAGTACTATATTTACAATGTGCCGCACAGTTGCCTTTCAATAGGGCCACACTATTGCACATCTTAGTAGGTCTATTCTCAATGCAAGGTGTGTATGTGAATAATGCCTATTGTAGCTATGCAAGAAGAAGCAATGATGGTAGGAACATGTTGCTTTGTTTGCCTTCTGGTGACAGACTATTTGAGATAGAAGTAGACCTCTGAAAGTTGATATATGTCAAAATCCTAAATACGTCAGTAGTGGTGTGGCAGTAGTTTTAAAGTACTCACTATGGAGGTTCACCACTTGTGAACCCCCTGAAGCTAGGGGGTAAATCTGAATTGCCTCAAAGTCTTCTATCTTCAGAGTTCGCCAACTTTCACTCACAACACAGTCACATCTTTGTGTAACTCAGTGTAAATTCTTTAAGTTATAACAACAGTTTAATTTTTGTAACAATTTAGCATTTTCAAAGCAGATCTAAGCAGACATTTAATGGAAGGAAAATGAGAACAACTGTAATCGAATAACAATAAAAAATAAAAACTGACATTTTAAAGCAGAAAAAAATAAAGCAAATACATTGTTTTAACTGAAATGATTTTTTTCATTTTCTTGGTTTTTCACTTGATTTTGCACATGAAAGGGCCTCTGTATATTATCTATTTCATCGATTTGAGTATAATTTCTTATTTATAAGTATAAACATTCTTTCTAGTGCTAATGAGCATATCTTTGGGATGCATATTATTTCTTTTCTGGGTATTTTTATGTTAGTGGAATATACTTTTTGGCAATATCATAAATATTTTAGAAGAAGAATTTCTGTTACACAGAAGTTTAGGATATACTCAAATTTCTTGATAGATGGAAATGAAAACACACTGTTATTTTGTAAGGCAAATCACATTCCCAAAGAATGTAGGTCTTTTCTCATGAAGATTAAAAAATTTATGGATTAATTTATGCAACAACACCTAACTGAAACTTATTTAAGACTAACATAAACATTTAAGGTAATAAATGTCCTTCTAGATACTAATTTTAACATGTTATATAAGTTATTATATATAGTATTTTTTGTTTTTATTTGGGTCTAAGTATTTTTAAATTGCCATTATGACATTTATTTTCTGACCCATCCCATGAGTTTAAAATATAGATATAAATATATATGTGTATTACAAATTTGTAATCTAATTGCATTGTTATCAGTGAAGGTGATCTATGTTTTGAAATGTCTTGAAACTTACTCTTTGACCTAAAATATGGTAATAGTTTCTAATACTTTACATGTGACAAAACAGGAAACTCTTAGTCATAATCAAGGAAAAAGCCATTAATAGAAATAGACTCTGAGATGAACTGGATGTTGAAATTAGCGGACAGCAAAGCAGCCCTTATTGTTATACAGAAGGACTTACACGTGCCCCAGTGAGCGAAGACATGGAGACTCATAGCACATGGATGGAAACTGTAGCACCGGTTGACATCTGTCTTGGCATTCGTTCCTCCACAGACATATGCCACATTTTTAATCCAGGTTTTACAATGACATCTGTAACATTTTAAACATTAAAATGTTTACTTTTAAGCACATTTTATTTTTTTTAGGATGATGGCATCAAACTCTAAATACTTCAAATAACTTTGTTCCGTAGAGGTCTTCTCTATTTTGATAAAAATAATTAATGTTTATTATTAGTTTCAAAGTATATTACCTTTAAAATATATTTCATTTTAGAGGGTGATTCTGGGACAGGTAATTGATATACATTTCCTCTTAAACAAATAAAATTTAAAGAATCAAAAATTTAGATACTAAATATGAACCTAATGTCTGCACAGAATATTTATTTTTACTGACATACTTTATACAGTTCGTACTATCAAGAGGAAAAAAGGAGACAACTATTACATCAGTGGACTTTAAAATATTTTCTTGTTTTAAATTATTAATGGACTTTAACTTTGTTATGTGCAAATGAAAATATGCAAAGATACAAACACAAGGATTTGATCTTACAGAAATGCGTAACAGAAAAGAACCATTTAACTGAAACAGTCTGTGGAGCTACAGAGTAGTCATGGTAACAAAAAGTTATAGTTATTTTAAACATGTGTATGTTTTCTTTTTCATGGGGAATGGCTTTTAGTTCTTAACAATTACTGTTTTCCTCTAAAAATCATGGCAGAAGTATCTCCTAAATGAGGAACAATTGCATGGTTTATTTTAATGGTTACATTAGGAAATCCACTTAACTTTTTAAAAACAGAGTATGGAGGAATATCTGATATATAGTAAAATACACACAAAGTATGTAATCTGTGAAATTTTGACTTATGTATGTACCTGTAAAGTCATCAGTGCCCTGAAGTTAATAAACCTGTCCATCACCCATTTTAATTTCTCTTTCCCTCCACGCCCTGTCCCTGCTCCAACATCTGTCCCCAGGCAACTGCTCATTTCTGTGTCACTAGAGTATTCTCATCTCTCTCTCTCTCTCTCCTTCTTTTACCCACATGATTATTTTGAGGTTCATCCATGTTCTAGTGTATTTCAATACATTGTTTCTTTGTATTTCTGAGTAGTATTACATTGTATGCTTATTATAGAAATATGCATATAATTTATGTTTTAATTAATTTATATACTGAAAAATTGGGGGCTGTTTTCATAGTTGATCTGTGAACATTTGAGTACAAAATTTTGTAGGTCATATGCTTTTATTTCTCTTGGGAATATACCTAAGAGTTGAAATGTAGGTGTATTTTGACTTTTAAATAAACCGTCAATTTCAACTAACAATGCATGAAAGTTCCATTTCCTTTACTTCCTCACCTCAGTGTTTTTAATTTTGCCTATTCTAATAGTGGCAGTGGTATCTTGTAGCTTTAATCCGCATTTCCCTAATGGTAATAATGTGTTTGAGCATTTTTCATGTGCTTATTTGCCATCTGTATGTTTTCTTTGGTGAAGTGTGTAAATTACTGTGTTCATTTAAAAATTGTGTTTGTTTTCCAATTATTGACTTTGGAGGATTCTTATATTCTGGATACATATTCTTTATCAGCTGTAGGCTTTACAAACATTTTATCAGGTGTGTGGCTTGTCTTTTTTCCTTCTCTTAACAGTGATTTTTCAAAGACCATAACTCTTTAATTTTGATCATTTTGTTTTCTCCCCACTTTGTTATTATTTTTTATTAAAAACAAATTTTAATGTTGTTCAAGTACAATTGTCTCTGTTTTCCTGCAACCGCCTCCCGCCCCACTTACCCTCACTTCCCACCCTTGGTCCTACCTGCTTTTTGAATCCGTGTTTTGATGTCTTATCCCAGCAGTCTTCGCCTCCCTCCAAAATAGAAAAGGTTTCTCCTTTACATTAAATTTAGTCCAAGATTCCCTTGTGAATTAATTTTTGTATATAGTGTAAATTATAGATCAAAGTTGATTTGGGGGAGGATGTCTATGTATAAATACATGTGATGAAACACACTTTGCTCCAGTGAATTACCTTTGCATCTCTTTCCAAATTGTCTATGTAAATAATTGTGCATCAGCTTTTTATTCTCTGCCACTGATTTTTCAATCTTGATACCAATACACAGCATGTTTTAACTGCATTTTGTATAATGTTCAAATAACTTAAAATTTTACTGAATTTTAAAATGATGGCAGATATCATTTATATCTTTATGCTTTGAATCTTATGTTTTAGAAGGAAAATAGGTTTGTTTTCACCTGCAGCAGATACATTTCAAATCACAGTACATTTTCCTCCCAGTAAAAAATAAAAGTCTTTTGCAAGGTTCATAGGAGTTAATATTATTTAGGTTGGAACTAGTTTAATGAAAAATCAAGAATTAAAATATTTAAATATGTATTGATGTGGATACAATTATTTAGCTGGAAGTATAATAGGTAAGGACTACATATAAACATACAACAAATTATAATGATTCTTATTTATTTCTTCTGTATTTTTTGATTGTATGCTAGTTGATTTTTCTCTCCCATTTTAGAGATTGAGGGAAAGAGTGTTTATAGTTGAAAGGGATTTAGAATAGTGACTACCACAACCACTAAATAATAGATAGTTATCATCTCCACCTTTATATTACATTTCTTTTTACATCACTGCACAGATATTTGGGAATTGTGACAGTGAGTAATGCCATAGCAGAATAATGTAGACAAAGATATGATAGATAACAAAATATAAGTAAAAATTATAGTCTCTTGGAATTTGACATATTAAGGAAGGGCTTTATTGTGTTTGAAAATACCTGCAGTACTCAAATTACTTATAAGAAATTAACTTTTTGGTGATAATTGTTAATTACCTTTGGAAAATCTGCAGCTAAGTGACTTTTTGTGGAAATTGTGGTAATCATAAATATGGATCTTACTGCCTTGGGTATTTGATACAAGTAAGAAAATAAAGCTATATTCCACATTCTTTTTTCTCTAGTGTTCAGTATAGGTGGTTAAATGAACTAGATCAAACGCTACTTTAGTCATGAAGTAGTTGTAGTAAAAATTTACTAATACAGGTTAGCTCAGATCTTAAGGCACATGTTTGTTTGGGTTAACTATGAAAAGTATGAGAAATAAGTCTTATATGAAGTTAGTGTGCACTTTGGATAGAAAAGATAATTTTCTACTTGATATTTTTAAAATTTTCACCTGAGGATGTGTTTATCAATTCTAGAGAGAGGAAGCTGAGAATGAGAGAGAGAAACATAGGTGTGAAAGGGAAACATCAAACGGTTGCCTTCTGTCGTGTCCTTGTCATGTCGTGTCCTAACCCACAACCTAAGCCTGTGCCCTGACCCAGGACTGAACCTGCAACCTTTTCGTGTAAGGGACAATGCTCCATCCAACCAATGAAGCCACCCAACAATGGCTATGCATAGATGGTATTTGACAACATTGGCTTTAATTCAGGAAGCACGAGGTTAGACCTGGCATGCTACCACCACCACAACCACATTTAAGGGATGAATTATTTCAGCTCTTGACAAAGAAACAGTGGCATTTCTTCAGGACCTGACTGCAAGGAGGATGGGAAACTTTTTAAATAGAGCAGTGTCATAGAAGCCAAGAATTCAAATAGCTTTTAAAAACTGTCATCAAATAGGTTAAACAATATAGAAGTCAAGTTGGCTTTGGCCATTACACATCTTTCAGATTTTTTTTTAATCTCAGGTACCAGTGACCAAAATTTGAAATGCTTTACTCTCTGTATTTATTGTTTGTATTCTAGTGAGGAAAGAAGTGCAAATCACTTAATAACATTTATTTTATTGAAAGGAGAGTATGTACAAAGTGTGGAACAAATTCTGGGTTAGGTCAGGGAAGACTTCAGAGGGAAGATATATTTTGAGATAAAACTGAAAAGATGAATGGTTTTCTGGTACCAGAGGAGCAAATGGAACACTCTGAACAAAATCATACATGCATGCAATTTCTTTAAAAACTGTAAATCAACAAAACTAGAGCACAAATTCTGAGTGGTATGTATGAGGAGAATTGAGAGAGAAAGGAATATGAGAGAGAGAGAAGAGAATTGATAACATAGCATAATAGATATGATATTGTCATTAGTAAGGAGCTGTGAAGACTTCTGAGCAGTGGTGTTTTACAATTAGGACTATTCATCAGATATTTTCTGATACCCTAATTCTCTTTCCAAGTACACCATAGGATTGCACCTCCTAACCCTTTTTCATGGCTGGAGCCAAGTGAGTTTTTGTTGACCAATGAGTTGTGATGCTTAAAAGCTGATTCAGAATTTCTAGAGCCCTCTTTTCCTTTAGCCCAATGATAGGCAATAATCAGCATCCCGATACACCGTTGCTTGGTTCTTTGAATGACTGCTATAAGCAGAGCCTCCTGCTGACTTGCAGTAGTAACAGAGTGCAAGCCACAAATATCCATTGTGTTAAGACACGGTGATTTGGAAGTTGTTTTTTTGTAGCACAATTAAGTCTGTTTTGAAAGGAACATGCTTTTAAAGACAGTAAGATGGTAGACTCAAGAGAATATTGCAATTTACTAAAAGTACCAAGTGAGAAGGGGAAAAGGAAATATAGGCTGATGAGTTGTATAAAAGGTTATCCATTGGATTTAGTAGTTAGCTTGCCATCTGTGACCCTCAAGAGGGTTATTTCGGTGATGTGATGAGGAAGAAAATACCAAGGGACTACAGACTAAATGAGGGTTATAGAAGTGGAGACAACTCACGTTGGAATCAACACCATGAATTACAGTACGAGGCTAGCTGACTGGGAAATATCTGACTGGGCAAAATGTAAGCATATTTGCTTCTATTTTAAGAAAAATTTTACAAGTTATATTGTCAGGAAGTGAAGTTAATGTAGTGCAAAAAGCAAAAATAACAAAAAAAACTTGCGACATTTAATAGAATATACAAACAGCTTCAGGAAATGAAAGATTCTCATTGGATAATAAGACCTCAGCCATTTCTGCTTTCCTGTTAAAATTCTATCTACAATTTATATGACAATTGTATGAAGAAATTTATCATTTATTTCTAACTTTTCAGTTCTTATTTGATTGCTATTCAAAGCATTTTTAGTTTTCTAAATCTGATATTTTAAGAAATGAAACAGGCAATACCTAGGTTCCGTTTAGCTAATAATTCAAGTGTATTTTCAAACCATAAGATACACATGTTGTCCAGTGTGGTGGTTCTGCAAATGCAAGTAAAACCACATTTACATGTTTTTGATTTTCACCTATAAATGAAACATAATGACTTAATACAAGGTTATTAAACAGCAAGGGGCTGAGATAACACTAATGCAAAGTGATGGCAAAGTTCAGCATAAATCTGTAATATGTTAAGTGCTGCCAATTATATAATTTTATTCTGAATTGTATATAATCTGTCAAACTTTAACTGTGTGCAATTCTAAACACGCTGCTTCATGAATAATTTTGTCTATTAATTTTTAAATCTTGAATAATAACCAAAGTACCAGGCCATTATATTTTATAGAGTAGATATGGACCTTAATAAAGATTCTAGAAAGCTATATACACTTACAAGGAAGAAACAAAATATGTCAGAAAACCTGAAAAATAATTTGGAATCATTCAGTGTGGCTTATTTAGTAAATATATAGTGACAGTTGTCAGAATAGCTATTGTCGACTTGTATTAATATAGAATCTATTCAAGGTTAAGCATTTAGAGTAAGTGTTTTATTGCCTCAAATACTGCACTGTACTCCTTAGGGTCAAATCTGCGGGCATTTAATTTCAGCAATCGCCATAATAGAGGCATTATGATAATGCCTCAGCCTCTTGGGTACACATAGAGGTTGGATGCTATTATATTTTTTCTTTTTCCTCTCTTTTAAAGCTTTTGTCTATAATCCACACATTACTTGGAAAAGTAAGGATTTATATCCTTCTTTATTTGAATTTTGGAACTTAGTTTTAAAGGTTGAACTGAACATAGTATAAAAGAAAAATGATGGCATATTACAGAAGAGGGAGTAATTTTTCACATATTTTAGATCTTTGGATACAAGGGACTCATCACAAGGACCACATCTATTTTTTTCTGAGCCCCACCTTCAAAATTAATGAGCAGCAAAATGTTTTATATTTCCCATAAGTAAGCTTAAACCTAGTTATTCTGTCATACCATTGTGTTCATTGATTTGTCATCATTTTTAAAGTAGCATAATTTAATAAGGTGATTGTCTTTTATCAAATACATTATTAGGTATAATTACTGTCAGCAAGATTCTTACAGTCTAAGACATAAAGTATAATTTAAGAATTTGATATTGCTTGGTAGTTACATGTGTACTGTTTTAAATTATTTATGTAATGAAGTTACAGTAAGAGGAATGTGGATCTATTATTTTCTTTGCTGCTATTTCTAGAAAATAAAGAATCTTGCCAAATTCTTGCAAATTTCATTCATCCGAAGGAATATTTTGATTCAATTATTGTGTGTGTTGAATTCCTAGTATCAGTCTCAGTCAGTGGATATATTATGGACTTGTGGTCCTGTTTGCACTTATTTGTTTGTTAAATAGTTATCATTTAAAAATAGTAATTGAACCCATATACAGTAGTTGACCTGTGTTCTTAGTTACCTCTTTTTTGCTGAAGGCTGGAAATTTCAAAGTTTAAAGATATTCTCACAAGAAATAAATTATTTTTTATCAAATAGTATGTTAGAGCACCATAGTTTCAGTTAAAGAGCATCAGAATTGTATCATGATCATACACTGATGTTTTTAAAATGTTTTATTAAGATACTATTTAATTAAACTCATGGTATAAGAAAAGGCATGATGAAGCCATTAACATTTTTAAAAAAACAAAATTGATCAAAGTCTTTATAATAAGCAATATTATTACAGTTTAGAACAGGATAATTAAATGGGACCCAATGCTTCTTCCTATCTAAGCTTTCTGAAGTCTAACTGTATAAAATCTTTTGATAATAAACAAATTTGAGTTCTTTTCTGGACACGGGAATTAGTATGACATATGAACTGGAAGTTGTTTTCTTAACTGTGTACTTTTTGGTTTTAAAAGATACGCAATCTAAAATCACACATGTGTTATCTTTGTTACTTAATGTATCTGTGCCTAAGGGTAAGGACAGATTCTGACCTCTAATACTAGCAAAGTGTGAGTAAATGGAGTAATCTTTGGAAGCCTACTGCCTATACTGAGCCCAGATGAAAATAGTATCTGTAAGTCATACATTATCTTATCTGTGACTGCTTATAAGGCTAGTGGACCCAGACTGAGAGAGGTATGTGGGGGTGGGGGAACAGCATCTGTAGTCAGGTCTGTATCTCTTGAGATAGTCTGGGTTTCACTGCAAAAATATACTAGTCAGTACAGGTTGGCAAATGGGAATTTATTTATTCACTCCTTCATCAAATATTTACTGAGTGACTATCGCATTCTAGGTACTATTCTAAGGACCAGGGATACTATGGTAAACAAGAAGCAGAGCAAGGTCCATTTTTCATGAATCTCAGCGGAAGGTGGGATATAGCAAATGACAAAAAAAAAAACAAAAATAGAAAAGTAACAATAATAAGTGATATGCAGGGCATTAAAATGGGAGTGATATGATAATCAACAACATGACAGATTCTGTAGATTATGTCACCAAGAAGAGCATCTCTGAAAAGGAGATAGTTATGGTTATATAAACCTACATGAAGGATCCAAATGTATTTTGAAGTCTGAGGATTTTTGCAACTAAAAAAATAAACCTCTGCTATGGTCTGAATGTTTATGTCCCTCCAAAATTCTCATGTTGGAATACTAATGTCCAATGTTGTGGTTTTAGGATATAGTACCTTTGGGAGGTGGTATGTTCACAAGTAGAACCCTCATAATTGGGATTAATACTCTTATAATAGAGACCCCACTTAGAGCCGCAGCCCCTTCTACCATGTGAGAATATAATGGGAAGTCTGTGACCTGGAAAAGGGCCCTCACCATACTGTGCTGGCACCCTGATCTTGGACTTCTGACCTCCAGAACTGGGCAAAATAAATTTCTATTTTTTTATGAGCCAGTCACTATCTGATATTTTGTTGTAGTAACCTGACTGGATCAAGAGACCCTCTTTTATGCTGGTTTCTGAACAAACTGAAACATAAAGTAGGATTATATATGGAAATAGCACCTTTTTGTAATGACAGCCAGGTTGGAAGAGACAGCTTAGTGTGAGAGCCAAATGTGACAGTCACAACCTTGGACTCTGACAGTCTCTTCAGGTAGAAAGGCTCTCCATACAATACAGAGCGAGCTCATGCACTGAGTGGGCAGGGTCACTCTCCAGGGGAAGAAAGACAGAGTAAGCAGAGCATGCCCAGCTATTCTCCTGAAATCGAACCATCAGAAGAGAGAAGAAGGCTGATGGGAGGCAAGACGCTCCGTAGCAGTGATCACTTCATCTGAAAAGAAACTTTAGGAATGAGAACAATGTCATCTTCTCTGCCCCTTTCCCGCTCCGTTATCTTATGAAGATCTCCAAGATGAGTGTGGAGATACAGACTTGGACATGAGTTTGGGATGTTCTTGAAATGGAAAGAAGGTCTCCAGGAGAAGACCACAGTGAATACGGGCAAAATAATATAAGATGAGGTTTGGCAGGAGCAAGATCATGTAGAGCTCTAGGCCAGACTTGTGTATTTGGATTTTTATTTTAACTGAAGGTGGAAATTTCAGGAGGTTTTTTTTTTTTTAAACGGGCAAGTGACATTCTCCAATTTATATGTTTCAAAGATATCACTAGTTACTGTTTCAATAATACGTGGTTAGAAGAGGGAATATAAGTCAGAAGATTACTGCAGACATCCCGTTTAGAGGAAATAGTGGCTTGGAAAAGAGCGATAATAGTTAAGAGGTAGCTAGATGAGTTCTGGATTTAATGATAGGTTAAAGTTGGGAGATGAGGAACATCGAAGAAATCAACTGTAGCATTCAAATTTTTGTTTGGAATATCTGGATTCCATTTGCTGGGAAGACAATTTGTAGAAGAATCCATTTTGCTGTGGGAAGGGAATCATGAGTTCTGAGCTGAGAAGCCAATTACATACACATACAGATAGAGCTGCCACGAACACATGGGTCAAGGTTTTCTGGGAGAGGCCAGGACTGATGACAAAAACTTAGATATCCTCTGCATACAGATGGTAGTTAAAACCATGGTATTGATTGAGGACATCCCCATAGAGTTTATAGAGGAATACGATTTCCAATCTTGTAATCGCTGAGGAAGAATTTTGGTGAAGAAGTTGGAGAACCGGGCATGCATGGGGTTGCAGATGCAAATGAAGGATCTGTTCAAGAAGAAGGCAATCAAAACAATTTTACTTCAACCAGAAACTTATGTCTAAGTGAAATGAAGTAAATAAACACACACAGGCACATTTAAGAGCTGGGAATAGGGTGGAGAACAAACACTGACCGATGCAGTGTGTTTTAACAATTTTGTATGTACTTCACCTTCCTACAGATCCACTCACAGAATTAGTTTTCATTGTTGCTATTAGTGCTTACAATGCATTTTTATTTTTATCTTTACTGGTTCAGCAAGTGATGGTCACTACCCTAGCATAACTTTAAGTGCGGATCCATATTCTGCATGATTGTAAATATCCTAGGGAAGGATATTATAAATGTTTATTTTGTACCATCTGAAGTATTTGTTCTAATTTACTACCATGTGTTTTGCTGGTCCTTTTTGAATTTTCACTAAAATATAGATATTACTGTGTATGTATTAAAGCTGTATTATTTATTAAGCCAACATTATTTCACTTAGAACTGTTTCAGTTTGATTAATAAGTCTGCAATTATTCACTGGAAATACACTGATTTGGTCAACCAGAAACTACCTTTCTCTTAGTTTTTCAGTTTTACACTTACTTTACACTCATATTATTCATATTTATTTTCCCATTCTAAAAGAAGATAGAAAACTTTTTATTACTTGAATACATAATAATACACGTAATGACACATACTCTGAAATTGGCTGTTTCGCAGTTTTCCTTACTATGATTCTGCCAACTGAAGTACTATAAATAGATTGACAAGTTATGCTAAATACACTTCTGGAGAAACTCTCAACCCAGGCTCCACATCAGAATCACTTGTGGAGTTAAAAAAAATACAGTAGCTATGTTTGAGAACCGGCACATTAGGTTGTATTTCGGAGTACCAGCTGAACTCACAATATCATAGAAATATCCTAAAATATTGATTTCAGTCTTCTGTGAAAGGCAAAGGGAAGAAGCATAAAAACTTTGTGCTAGCTTTAAAAAAGAAAATGGACATCAGTGATATGGCTGTGGGTGAGAGCAAGGGAACGATTTTGAGAGATTAGAACAATATTGTTCTTCTACCCTATAAGATATCAAGGTTCAGAAGGAGTCCATGCCCGGATTTTGTGTCAACTCAGAGACATCTAAAGATGGAGTGTGGGGGATATCAGGAGCCTTCCTTGGAACTGTGGTAGTAGCTCTCAGACTTAAGACCTCATAATGCTCTTGTCTCTGGCTCATTCTGCAATCCAAATACATTTTTTTTACTTAAAAAAGAATAACACAATGATTCATGCATATTGTAGAAAAGTGATGATAATAGCCTGACAAGCAGAAATAATCACTTTCACATTGTTCTCATTTTAATAGCCTTCCAGACATTTCTATATAGGCAGTAGATTATGATACGAGGCAAGCATGTTTTCCGGTTAAGAGCAGACTCTGGAGCCAGATTTACTAACTTTGAATACTTGTCTTGTCACTGACTAGCTCTAAGACCTTGGCGATTTACTTACTTTCTTTATGTATCTATTTTTACTTTAGCCCATAGAGTGGAAATAATAATACTGTGTCTCTCGTTGGGATGTGATGAAGAGTAAATGTATTAATATATGTAAGGCATTTAGACTAGTGCCTTGTACATAACGAGCTCTTTGTGGGTGTTAGCTGTATTATATGTGTAACAATATAATTATAATGAACAAACATTGGATAAAGCCACTTTGAGCAGCTTTGAAAACAATTGCAAATTTCAATAAATATTTATCTATATAGGATTAAGCAATTACTTATTTAGCACTGACTGTGTGCCAGTCAGTATCCATCTAAACTAACCTTCTTAACAGCATTTTATTATGTAGATCTCATTGCATTTTATTTAATTGGCTCCCTAGCAGTAGCCATTAGAAATTTTGTTTGTAAATATTACAAATAAAACTATATTCCATGTAAACTATATTCCATGTAGCTAATTGTGTGCACACATCCTTGACGAGTTTCTAGAAATTTCTGTGGCAGAGGGTATGCAGATTCAAAAGGCATTTGTTATTTTCTGACAAATCACTTGCTATTCAGAGAGACGGTGCCATTTATGGTCACATCAGGGAAGGAGAATGGAAGGCAAAGATCTTGAGCAAGTTTAGTTGACTGAGGCATAGGTCCTTTCAGAAATATAACGAGAATTTCAAACCAACATGTGGCTGTAAGAAGCTAGGAAGAGCTAAAAGAAAAGCCGTCGATAAATCAGAACAGTTTGGAAAGTATGTGTTAACAAGTTAATCATTTCGGTAAACCTGCAACAAGTGGAATACTATATTATTAAACACAGGAGCCTCAGATGGTTTTTAAAGTTTGTTTGTATTACTTCTTTATGGTATCATCTACAAATTTGAAAAATCCCTTTATCCCTTTCACTGAGAGGTTTTGGCATTATTTGTATCTGATCACACTAGTTGAAAAGTTTTCTGTTGGTGCTGGATATCCCACTGTGCCACAGAGGGTATCATTAGAAAAACATAAAGAAGGGCAAAATTTCTTTCTTGGGATTTTCTGAAGCTCCTTAATGTCTATAACCATGATTCTATCTAATTCTCCCTTTGGGTCCTTAATCGATTAATCAGATATATACATTCCCCCCACCATGGATATATGTGCAGATCTTTTAAAGAGTTGTTTTGATAATGAGTCCAATTTGATCCTTCTTGTTTTATGTTGAAGATGAAAAAACAATGCACTTAATTCATTGCTCCCAGTTGAATTACGTAGTTATAATTCCACCTTTAAACTTAGGATTTAAAATTATTTAGTGTTTAGCAAATCTCTGATAGGTAAGATTTAAAAAGGCTTTTCTTGCTTGGATTTTGAAAATTGAATTAAAATTATGAATTGATTATAAATATAAATAACCAAATGTTTTAAATATCAGTTTGAAAGAGAATTAAGTTATATATTTCATTAATTGTATCCACCTCTTCAGTATTAATAAAACAACAAAAAAAGGAGTTATGGCTTATTAAATATCCACAAAATAAAACCCACAATTACACAATGAACAGAGCAGTGAGTATTTTCCTTTCAGTAGTATAACATACTTTTTAGGTTATTAAATTCCAGTTTTAGTCTTCTGGATCCAAATTTCAACACTGTTATTTCCTTGGACAAGCTACATAACATCTCTAAACCTTAATGTTGTTATCAGTAAAATGGGCAGAGTAACAGGACTCTTCTTATAGTAATTTAGTTCTTTTGGCGGTGTAGTGCGGATTGATTGAGATAATGCATGGAGATGTTTGGTGTCATTTGACAGGAAATAGACATTCAATAAATACTAGCCAGAGGTATTTCAGTGAAATGCAAGAGAAAATTTTCAAAACAGGTTGCCATTAGTATCCCGTGTTTCCTTTCTCCACAGTCGCTGCTGGTGTGGAATCCAGAGAGGTGAACAGATTTCCCTTCCCAATAACACAGCTATAGCCACAGCAGCTGTGACTGAGGAAAAGGCAGAACTAACATCTCTCCAAGAGGGAACCCCTGATTGAGCAGACATTATTCATTATCTGAAGGCTGTCAAATAGCTTGATAGACTAAGAGCATTGGCTGATCTTCTGGGGATAAACAAATTGAAACATACACAATAATAAATTTTTCTGTGAATCTTGAGATGGACAAAACTCCTTTAGCCTTCTAGTATTTTCTGAAAATAGGGCCACAAACTATATTCTTTTTGAACCCGACTCTCTGTATGTATTTCTTAGGTCCCTAAGATGTACAAGGTTAAATAGGGAATTGTATTTAGATTAGCTGGACAATTAGAAAAGAACAGTCCCTGATAGACAAAATCATGGAGACTAAAAAATATGTTCTAATTTATGATTCTATAATAGTGTGTTGGGGTAAGCATTCAATGTAACTCTGCCATAGTTCAGTGAGTTCATAGTATGTCTCTCTTGTATCAGGTGAAGGAAACCATGTCATTTGAAGTTGGTAGTGAACCTGGTGGATGGAGCATGGAAATGAAAACTTCTGTCATCTTTCCTACAGGGCACCCGATGCTAGGATGAGTAAATGAAATAACACAGAAGTGCAAATTTTATCTTGCACACTTAAAGACCTTAGGAAAATTTTGATTACTATTGGGGATTGCTGTAACAAAACACATTTTTTTACTGGTTTCCTTTTCTTTTAGAAAGTTTAGTCTTTTTATAGTCATGAGCTTTAAATTCTCCTGTTAGAATGCAGTGTTAGTACAGAATATACAGACATCTTCAAAGAGCACTTCTCTAGTTTTTTTTTTGTTGTTAATTGGTTGGTTTATGAGTTTTAATATTGTGGGTTTTGGTTTTTTATTTTGTTTTTCTTCCATTTTTCTTGGCCATGATATCCCATCGAGATAAACCTGTGTACTTCTCAACAGTTACCAAATGTTAATTCTCTCAGCTGAAATGATTTTAAACATTTTACTATTGCTTTAATACTATTCTTAAGAAAATACCTTAAGTAATAACATAAGTGATATACCTATGTGAGTTATTTTTTAAAAGTGACATTCATCATAAAATAGATAGAAGAGTGAGTCATGTTCAAATTTTCACAGGGTACATTGCTTGCTTGCTTGCTCGATGGACTGAGAGGGAGCGAGATTTTCAGCTTTTCCAGCTATCATTTCCCCTATTTCCAGCTAACAAGTAAGATGTTATATGAACAGGTTAGCAAGGTGAGTGCCCAGGCTCACTGTAATCAAGGTTTTCAAATTCTCCTCTAGGACAACATAAACAGTCATATACATTCCTTAGATTTAGTAAGACAACTTACTAGTTCCAGAGAACTTCCCATCAACGTTCCTAACGAGTTATTTTAACCGAAAATTGCTAAGTGAGTTACCTTCCTATAAGCATAAACTCTCTAATTCTTGTATAGCATAGCTGGGCTAAGGGACAGTTTGTTTGGAAGAGTAATAGAGTAATTATTAGCAAACATTTTCTTTGTGTTTAGTATATGTCAGACACTGTTCTAAGAGTTTCATGACTTTTTAAAATTTATTTTATCAATTATGTTGTTATAGTCATCCCTGTTTTTTCCCTTTGTCCTGCTCCACCCAGTACACCACTTCCCTCTAGCAAACCGACCCCCAGCATACCGTAGTTCATGTCCATGGGTCATACCTGTTAAGCTTTTTGGCTTCTTCCTTTCCTATACTATTCATAACCTCCTCCTGTCTGTTTTGTTCCTACCAATTATGCTTCTTGATTCCTGCATCATTTCCCCTTGCTCCCCTTTCCCCTCCCAGCTGATAACCCTCCAAATGATCCCCATACCTATGATTCTGTTCCTGTGCTGGTTGATTGCTTAGTTTGTTTTTATTTTTATTTTTATTTTTTAGATTCAGTTGTTGATATTTCTGAGTTTATTGTCATTTTAATGTTCATAGTTTTGATCTGCTTCTTTTTCTTAAATAATCCCTTTAACATTTCATGTAATGGTGGCTTGGTGATGACAAATTCCTTTAACTTTACCTTGTCTGGGAAGCACGTTATCTGCCCTTCCATTCTAAATGATAGCTTTCCTGGATAGAATAATCTTGGTTGTAGGTCCTTGCTTTTCATCACTCAATACTTCTCTCCTGCAAAGTTTCTTTTGAGAAATCAGCTGACAGTCTTATTGGACTCCATTGTAGGTAACTCTCTGCTTTTCTCTTGCTGCTTATAAGATTCTCTCTTTATCTTGAACCTTTGGCATTTTAATTTTGATGTGTCTTGGTATGGTTCTTTTTGGGTTCAACTTGATTGGGGTTCTCTGTGCTTCGTGGACTTGCATGTCTATTGCCTTCATCAAATTAGGGAAGTGTTCTTCCATTATTTTTCAAATAGATTTCCAATCTTTTGCCCTTTCTCCTCTTTTTTTCTGGCTTTTTTTCTGGCCTATTATGTGAATGTTGAAGCTCTTGAAGTTGTCTCAGAATCTGCTTATACTATACTCATTTTTTTATTCTTTTTTAAAAATTATTGTTGTGATTGGTTGTTTTTGCATCCTTATGTTCTAAATCATTTATTTAATTCTTGGCTTCATCCACTCTACTGTTGATTCTCTGTAAATTTTCTTCATTTCAATTAGCATATCCTTCATTTCAGACTGGATATTTTTTATGCTATTGGGGTCCTTACTAAGTTCTTTGGGCATCCTTATAACCAGTGGTGTGAACTCTGCAACTAATAGATTGCTTATCTCCAGGTTGTTTAGCTCTTTTTCTGGATTTTTTATCTGTTCCTTCATTTGGGCCATGTTTCTTTGTCCCCTCATTTTGGCAGCCTCCCTGTGTTTGTTTCTATGTATTAGATGGAGCTGCCTTGACTCTCTGTCTTGGTAGTGTGCTGTAATGTAGTAGGTGTTTTGTAGGGTCCAGTAGCACAGCCTACCCTATTACCCAAGCTGGGTATCCAAGGTGTGCTCTTTGTATGAGCTGACTGCATCCTCCTCTTGTAGTTGAGCTTCAGTTGCTGTTGGCAGATTAATGGGAAAGATTTACCCAGGACAGTCAGTTATGAGGATTGGCTGTGACCACTTACCACCAACCTCCATCACCTGTGGAGGAGCCACTGTGCAAGGACAGGGTGGTGGTGCTCCAAAGTGGTCTGTAGCTGTCCACTAATGTGGCTGCTGCTAGTGCCTGGCCTGGGGCTCACCGAGGCCAGCTGTTGCTTGTTTGAGATGATTTTGGAAGCTGTGAAGTCTGAGCCAAGACCAGCCATTCATATGGGAAAGCAGTTTGGGTGGACCCATAGTATAGTGGGGCAGAGTCTCTGGAGATCTCCAAGGAGGGTCAAATAATGTTAGCCAGGTTGATGGAATCTCAAATATGACACCAGCTTGCCAGCTGTGTGGCTCTGTGGAAAAGGGTTCCGAAAAGGCACAATGGCCTCTGCTTGTCCTGATGCCAGACACTTCAGCCTTTCCCAGTATGCCACTGGAGCCCTTCAGGCTGCTACCCTGGTACTGGAGCTCAGAGGGAGTGAGTCTGAGTAGGTGAGTCCATGTGTGTGGGTTCTTTAAGAGGAACTGCTTGGGCTGCAGAATTTTCTTACACTGACTTAATCCCCACTGGTTTTACAGCCAGAAGTTGTGAGGACTTATCTTTCCGGCACTGGAACCCTGGGCTGGGGGCCTGGTGTGTGCCTGGGCCTGATTGTTTGTGAGATACCCTCCCAAATTTTTTATCTACCATATGTGGGTGAGAGACCAGCCCATTCTGCATCTGTGCTCCTCCTACCAGTCTCAATTGATGTGATTTCTTAAATTCTGTAGTTGTCAGACTTCAATTCAACTTCTGACAGTTCTGAGAGATGGCTTTTCTCTATTTTATTTGTAATTTTGATGTTGGTTTGCAAAGAGGTGAGCCCCATCTGCCTACGTCACCATCTTGACCAGAAGCCCGTAAGAGTTTAACTAGTTTTAACTAATCCAATCTTCCCTTTTGAGCAAGAACCTACCATTAATACCCTTATTTTGCAGATGGAAAAATTGAGACATGAAGAAATTTTTTGGTACTAGCTTAAAGTTACACTGCTAATAAGTGACAGAGATGGAATTCAGATCCACACAGTCTGGCTCCTGAGCCCACACTCTTACCCACTGTGTCTATAGTGCTTTCCTGAACAAAGGGGCGAAGCTGATTTTTACAGGGAAGTAAGGCTATCTCATTATGTAGAAGTGTAAGTTAAAGACTACACTCAGACTCTGGTTTATACCATTCAAACACATGAATCAGAAATCCTTGCAGCAGCTCCTTTTCTTGCACATGGACTTTTACGCCTGTGAACTAATTTTGCTCCTCACCTGCCAGTTACTTTTCTGTAATGACAGAGGACAGACCGCCAGTTAAGACACCCTTCCTGTGTAGCATGTTAGCGACCCAAAGGGTAATCATGGGTGAGTAATAATTGAGACCAATACTGATGACTCATGAAAATTACTAACAGATGCTGGCAGAGTTCCAGGTGCTCTATCATATTACACGGTCACTGCTATTGAAGTTTATGAAGTAGTTTACTGATTTCTTGATTTTGCTGTGATATTTACATGGTTCCAGAACATGGATGTCTAGATTTAATGGTTCACTTATTTTAGATTACAAATGATTAATGCAACTGACAGGATATTTTTCTTTTCTTTCTTTTTTTTTTAATCAGCTATTTTAGAGTGTAACTTAAAGGAAGAAGGAAGACTTTATCAATTTGAATATGTCAAATACAATGACTTGACATAATTATTGCCAATATTAAAACTTGTTTCCTAAAACTGTAATCTATCAAAGACAGGAGGTAAAGGCAACCTGGCAAAGTGGTTGGAACATGGGACAATCCAGTTGTTTGGATTCTGTCTTCAGTGCTTTCCCCTGATGTGACTCTAAGTTGTTTTCTTACCTCCAACCAAGACTTCTATTCCTCAGCTATGAAATAGAAATTATTTTATGGACATTGTTTGGAGTATTTGCAAGGCCGTGATCATCTCTGACTAAAGGCTAATGCTGAGAATGGTCCTGAGTTTAGGCAACTTTGCTTTGATTTTTAAAATATATTTCCTTTAATCATCACCTGAGCATACATTTACTTATTTAATATAGAGAGGGAGAGAGAGAGGGAGGGAGAGAGTGAGAGGAGAGAGAGAGACATTGATGTGAGAAAGCAACACCAATCAGTGGCCTCCCATATGTACCCTGACCAGGGATCAAACTTGCAACCTAGGTATGTGCCCTAGACCCAGAATAAAACCCTCAACCTTTTCGTGTACAAGACAACACTCCAACCAAATGAGCTATCCAGCCAGGGCCCCCTGGACTTCTATAAGCTGTTCTTCCTCCTTGCCCTTTACATATTTCATGTTATTGAAGACTACAACATACATTACTACCTAGTGCCAAGTTTTTATTCCTGAAATGTACTAGCTCTGGGTCTTCTTACACTAGTTATCCAAAGAAGGGCCTGTGGAGACAGTGTGATATAGCATAGTATTTTTCAGATTTGCCTGCTAGTAAAACTTATATGGAGCATATAGATGTCCATTATTTTAGAGATTCTCATTTACTGGGCCTGGAGTGGCACACAAGAAAATATATATATATATTCTTAACCAGAGATCCAGATGATTTTGATGGTAAGGCAAGCATAGGAAACATAGGAATAAGTTTTCGAGTGCATATATCCCTATGCCACCAAGCAGTGCTGAAATTATTTAACTTTCTGAGGCCTAGTTTATAGGTACCTGATATGGATGTTTTCTCTTACTTTTACTGATGGAGTCTAGAATATGTAGGCATTAAGTGGCTAATTCCTTGCTTCATTGTTCTACCACCTCTTAGCACTTTCTTGTGGTATGCTGGTAATTTTTAGCAACTGGCTGTTCAGAAAAGCAGCGTTGAGAAGAGAGGTGCACATTCAGCTTTGGTGAGCTGAGCTGGAAGGTACTGTTTCAGCACCAGTCTCACATGCTTTGATGTTTTTGCTCCTGTCTTTCCTTCTACCTTCCCTGTTCTCTCTCTCTGCAATGGATTACTATATCCTTTCTTTCTTTAATTTAATTTAATTTTATTGTATTGTAATAACACAATATGGGATCTACCTTCTTAACATTTTTTTAATTTGATGAAATATTTGTTGACTTCAGCCCCTAACACTTTAGTGAAAGTATTCTTTATAAAACGACATTACCATATGCAATGGAAACATCGGTGCCCTTACCTTGCTGTATTTTTCTGTTGCCCTTGATATGACTAATTAATCCCTTAATCCTCTTCTCCTACCCAATACTATGCACATTATTAGCCTGGTTCTCTTCAGCTTTCTGACTGTTTATTGGGGCTCTGCATTACTCACTAGATCTCTATCCACTATTTCTGTGCTTCTGAAATTTTAGCATACATCAGAACCATCTGGAAGGTTTGTTAAATCACAAATTACTGGGCCCCAGCTTCTCTTATTCTACAGGTCTTGAGTCAAGAATGAAAATGTGTATTTCTATCAGGTTTCCAGATGATGCTGATCCTGTTGATCTAGAAACCACACTTCAAGACGTACTGCTCTATTGCTATCTTAGGTTCCTCTTTTCCTTCCTGCCCTTAAATGTTCATGATTTAGATGTGAGCTTACTCTTCTTCTCACTAAAGACATTCTCTCTAGGTGAATTTATCTCTCTTCGTGGGTTCAATGCTTATAATATCTGACTGCAAAAATGTTTGTCTCTTATAGACGTCATGCCTAGCTTCAGATAAGGACATTCAACTGTGGGGTAGACATCTCCCATTAACTCTTTCATAGGACAACATGTCTTGCCCATGGCTAGTTAGTGATGGAGCTAAAATCTGCATATAAGTCTGTTTGATCAACGTCCCTGCTTTCAGCCACTTATTTTTATCAGTTTCTTGTCTCTTTTATGGTTGCACTAGTCCAGGCCTCCTTCATCTTTGAGAAGATGAAGCATTCTGTGTCAGGTCTCCAAGACCATCCTCAAGTCTAATGCTTATCTAGGAGATTCACAGGACTCAGCATATATTGAGGAGTTGTATTCATAGCCTTGATTTATTACAGTGAAAAGATACCAAGCAAAAGCAACGAAAGCAGAAGATATATTGGCTAGAGTCTGGAGGAAAGCAGGCACAGGATTCCAAGAGTCCTTCCCCAGTGGAGTCACATCGGACATGCTTAAGTCCTCTAGCAATGAGTTGTACAACATGGGTGAAATTTTGACTGCTGGGAAGCTGTTGGAGAATGTGCCCAGAGCTTTTGTTGGAAATTGACCATATAGATACCTTCTGCCTAATGCATACCAAGACTCTAGTCTCCCAGAAGGAAATCAGGTGTTCAGTTTGGGCAGTAGCTTTTCTCAGAATGATGGGCACTATCCTGAAATAAAAACTTGCATATTCCAGTGAAGGGTCAACCTTGTGAACAGGCCCTTGTAAGGTTCGTAGCCTCAGACCTGTTGTCGGCACCTTCTACTCAGCCTTTCTACCTAAGATCTTTTTCTCTGTCCTTTCCATCTCCACACTGCAGCAGAGTGAGCCATTTAAAATGCAAATCTGGTTTTACCCTTCCTTGGCTTCAAACTCTTGCAGTATATCTTTTCTTGTTCTCAATTAATGTGAAAAGGGGGATTCACTGGGAGAGGTGCTTGGGATAATACTTGTTATTGTAATTAGTGTGTTCTGATTTTATAATATGAGATGTTCACTCGTTTTAACTTTATGGCAACGCATAGGTTGAGAAGTCTCTTATGACCACTGCCCACGTTCTGGACAGAATTGATTGATCTCTCCCGGCTTTGATTTGCCTTCACAATTTGAGTTTTCTTCTCATAGCACTTACCACTTTTTGTTCCATATTATATTTATTTCAATGTATGTCTCATCTCCATATTAAAAGCTTTTTGAGTAAATGATGCATATCTCACTCTATTTATTCCTCAAATTAATCCCCATAGCTAAATATTTAGCACTTAGTTAGTTTTCAGTAAATATGTTGAAGGAGTGAATAAATGACTGAAAGTGAAAAATAATGGTCTGCACTTTGTCCTAACTAATTCATCTAGTTTTATGAGTGGCAATTTGTAAATACTATTCAGAATAAAAATACTAATGAAGTAAAAGGGAATTAGCAGGGTATTTAAGTAGAAATTAATTACAAGTTCCTATTTTTAAAAGATCTTGTCACAGACTTTGATTTAGTGAAACTAAACTTAAGTGCACAATTTTTTACTCTTTGCATCAATTTTTTAAATAGTTAGAGGCTTTTATTTTCATTTTTACCCTCTAAAACCACATTTCAGTGGAAATTGTTGTTTCATTAGAGCTCCGATAAATTATATGCACAGAAAATATTTTTAAGATTCGTGAAAATGGTCAATTTCCACTCAGCTGGAAAAAACTATGTTATTTCTTTGCACCGGACACTTAATTAGTTCTCTCAAGTGATATTTGATTATACATATATATATGTGTGTGTGTGTGTGTGTGTGTATTTAATTATATATATATAAAATCAGTTAGGCAAGGATATGTACTCTAGGTGTCCTAATAAAGAGAATAAGGAGACTAGATAATTTGTTCATGCTAAGCAATTTTTGTGTTTATCAGATCCTCAGGAGTAATCTGTGTATGTGTTCTTAATAGTAAAATTAAGGGCTCTGAGAGCCCTTATTTGGATAGCAAAAGTTAACCAAAGAGAAGTTGACTCATAGATACTGCTGGGTTATATATGTATGAGTGTATAAATGTGTACATATAATTTCTCTCTATCAATGTAAAATAAATATATATTTATATTTATATACTTCAAAAGATACTATCAAGACTTTGTGTGCCATTGTAGCTTTTGAAATGCTGAAGAAGAAATGTTACATTCTCATGTCTATTATGTGATGAAAAGTCTTTTGAGGACATGCCATTGTTCTATGTCTGTGGCAGCCATGAGCATGTTGTCTCTGGCTGTAATGTCGAGACGTATGGTAGCGGACCCATGTGCCATTCTAATGGTGCCTGGTCTAGTCTACTGTGACAAATAATTCTACTCGGATTGTCAGTGGTGACAGCTGAGACTTTTTGCTTAGATGCCTTGTCAGTGCTTGTATTAAACAGCAAGAGCCATACACTCCATTAAGTTTTTGTAAAATGAACTGTCTGCTTGCTGTTTCGCTGACAGCGGCAGCAGTTGTAAGCTAATCCTCTCCAGTTGTGGACTGCTCGACTGAGCGCCTTCACTCATCGACAGGTAGTAGATACCTCATAGTTTTAGTAGAGTGCTCCAAGGTTGGTCACTGTGATAGGCATGGCATAATTTATTTCAAAATAGAATTTTTAGCAGTTATTTACTTTGTTAGCCTGCAGATATGACCCCAAATAGGAGAAAACTGACTTTCTGGCTGGTGAAGTGATTGATTGTTTTTTTCTCAACCTGTAATGTTTCTCTACCTTTCTGTCTCCCTCCTTTCCCCTCTCTTAAAGATAAATAAATAAAATAAATTTAAAAAAATCATTTCAAATTGCTGCTGCTATGATGGTGTTATTTGGCGTATCTTAAATTATTGACATTTCTTCCACCAGTTTTCACCCTTATTTCCTCTGAGTCTAGCCAAATTTTTCACTTAAACAAATACATAGAGAGGGGAAAAATGCAGCTTTGACACCTTGGCCTATAGGAAAATATTATGTCTTTCCACATTCTGTCTTGTCTGTGGCTTCCTCTCCACAGTACAGTTTACATATCAGGACAGTCACATGCTTACTGAGGCATGCCCATGTCTTCCAGAGCAACCCAGGGCTTTTCATGATCCACATAGTCAGAGGCTTTACTGTAGTCTGTAACATAGAAGCTAACCTTCTTCTGAAAATCTCTGGAGCACTCTAGTGGCCAGCAGATGTTCACCGTGAGATCCAAGTGCCCCTTCCTCTTCTGAATCCATCGTGAACATCTGGCCATTGTTGCTCCGTGTAGGCGGGAAGACTTCATTGCATCACCTTCAGCATCACTTGGTTTGTGTGGGGAATTCGAGCAGTGGCTCAACGGTTACTGCGTTCCTTGGCATCTCCTTTCCTGAACATTGGGATGTACGTTGCACCTTTCCAGTCTGTAGATCACAGTTTTGTTTTCCATATTTGTTGACACGTTCTTGTTACAATTTTGACAGGTTCCATCTCTGAGGCTATCCCATCTACAGATAGTGTACTTCTGTGGTGGATGTTCAGCATTTGTAGCCTAGATTTGAATTTCCTTTTATTTCTTGAGTCTTGTGGTAGAGATCTCTTATTCCCTTTTTTCTGTCTTCTGTCTTTTTACATTGTAATAGTTCTTTTTATTTTTAGTTGCTAGTCATTGGAAAGCTGTTTTCAGGATTCTAAACCTGCTTTTATCACCTTTTACTTTTGCCTCTCACCTGTCTTCAACAAGTTTTAGCGTTCTGCCTTCCATCTCAATATTTTCTTTTATTTTTACTTCTGGCATTGTATTTTCACATTCTTCCCAAATAATATTTCTAATTTCAGTCCCCAGTTCTTCTGATTCTCAGTCAATTAAATTTAACAGTGCAAATCTGTTTTTTTTTATTGGGCTTTTTCCAACAGGGATGCTATTTACATTATATTTTGGCATTATGATTCATTTAGTGCTCTTCTTCAGCTTTGCTGTAATGTTTGATATTAACAGTTTGTGGTAAGCACCACAGTCTGCTTCTGGTCTTTATTTGTCACAGATAATACAGCTTCTCCATATCCTTCATTCACTTACACAGTCTGTATAATTGTTATATTGGCCATCTGGTGATGTCCATGTATATAGGCGTCTGCTTGGTTGCTTGAAGCACGTGGTTTTGATAGACAAGTTGTTGGCTTTGCAGAAACACAGGAGCCAGTTTTCTGCTTTATTTCTGACCCCTAGTCCAAATTCTCTGACAACATTTAATTCTGTGTTTTTTTCCTCTTACTTTTGCAGTCCAGTTGCCTATGTTTGCCAGCATGTCTCGCTTTGGTGGGGGATTCATTTCTTCTTGGATAATTGCATTTCCGTTTCACCTTTTTCAGCCTCTGTAGTGGAACATAGACTTGGGTGGTTGTGCTAATAGGTTTTCCTAGAATCTAACTGATGTTATTTAGTCAGACCTTGCATTGCAGTTCTTAATCACCTGTATAGTGTCTTGCCTCAGTATTAAAGCCACTCCGTTTCTTCTGTGTTTGTCATTTCTAGAGTAGAACACTGAACTTGCCTGACTGAAAATGTCCCATTCCAGTCCATTTTAGTTTGTTAACTAAAGCACTGCAATGTGTACCACAATGTGTAGACATTCTATTTCTTCCCTTACAACTTCCAGTTGACTTTGGTCTGTGCTTGTCCAGCATGGTACTTTCCTTTCACCTTTGTGTGCATCAGCTGGTAGATGTCCTTCCCAGTTTGTTTTAGGTTTTTATTATTTTTTATTAGCAACAGTGCTATTTGTACCTGTTCTTTGCAATCCCAAGTAACGTTTGAGTGCTTCTTGACCTGGGAGTAAAATCTTTCAGCACCAGCTCATATATATTTTGGACTGTCTCATCACAGGGTTTTCAAGGTAAAACAAACCGTTACCTTCGGCTGCTCCGTGTGAGTCCCAACCTGTGTTCTCAGGTCCATAGTGTCTCAATCAGCAAACACCTATGGAACATAAGCAACCCTGCAGCACTACAGCTATGCATTGTATTAAACTGTATTGTACTCTCATGTGCATTTATTTTTTCCTCTATAGAAAAGTTTAAGTGTGATAATTCTTCTCTAGGATAATTCTTCTCAACATATACCTTAAATTTGACTTTAACAGCCAATGAAAGCCTTTGATCTCCATTTGTAAGCAGTTTTAATATCCTAACTGTTATCACTGGGCATTATCAATGATGAAATAAGTCTTTGAAGAAGACAAATAAGGACAGAAGTGTTTACAAGGTTGGAAATTAATTTTGATAGAAATTTAAAAATTGAATTTTTAAAAAAATTACACATAATGAGAGCATATTCATATTCTTTATAATATTCTTTTTTACAAGTTAATCAAAGTTATTATAGTATATAATATCCCCTTATAATGCCTCACTGGGTATATTATACCTAACAGCACTCTGGTGAAGTAGGATAGTTTTGGTATGGTTTCTTAAACACATTTTTGCAGATGTTAGTAATTATATTGATTTGGAAATGAAGTTGCACTGTTGTCCTTAGAGTATTGTTACTTTTGTCCCAGATTATATATATTCTTTCAGTTAATGTTCTCAAGATGAAGCAGAGTTTTATTCAACTGTATGGGGGATATTTTATGCCATAAAAACACTGTTCTCCTGTATGGAATTCATTAACTCTTTAAATGACATAGCCAGCAATTAGAGACCTAAAAGGTAATCTTAAAAATAACTTGTGCTCTCTGATTGTGCATTTACCTCATACAGGTGACTATATCCTGCTGTAGGCCATTTTGCTGACAGGGTGTTCCTAGGGCAAGAGAAATTACTTTATTATTGTAGAAGAAATAAAGGTTTTTGTTGAAGCAAAAAGTGACCCAGCAAAGGCTCGCCCACAGGTCCACCTTCACATTAGTTGGGAAGAAGCTGTTAGGTGACTTTAAAGAACAGAATATGTACCCTTCCTTTTCAGAGAGACTGGAATTGGGTCTGGTCTGTCCTTTGGTTAGTGAGTAGAGAGCCATCTCCCAGTGATGGGTTAGACAGCATCCCATATATCTTTCTGCCCAAGCATTTCTGCCACTGGTTCACTTCGAAATGTTAGTTGCCCAATTGATAGAGGTGCCTTCTCTCTCTCCACTCCTTCTGTTAACAAAAATAGATTGGAAGGCTCAGGGCATTTGGAAAACAGTCACAAAGAAATTGTACCACCACTGATAGTATTTAGAAAAATGGCCTTTGGGGCATTGCAGAAAAATTTTGTATCTTCTTATGAGTGCAAGGAAAAATTGCAGGACAATCTGGTATGCTTTACTTAGATATATATCATTGATTGTATTAGCAAAGCTTGTGCCAGTTGTAACTGGCCTTTGATCTCCTTTTTCTCTCTCCCATTCTTTCACCTCCTACTGCCTCTCTTCCTTACTGTCCATTTCTCTCTTTCTAACTTCATATTTGCCTTTATCTCTCTTTTACTGTTAATGGCATCTGGGATCTGTGCTAGGATATTAACTATACATTTTAAAGTAAGATAAATATATAATATGTAGGAGGAACTTAAACTTGGTAAATAACTGTGTATGTAAATCCATTTGTTTTATTTTATTAAGTCAAATTATAACTCTGAACCTTATAAAAGGATCTAGAACACATAGGAACCATAATCTTATGCAGTCCACTGAAAATTTCTGTGGAAGCTTAAACTCAAAGCACCAAAATAAATTGGAATGATATATGTTGTACTTATGCTAATTGTTTGATAAAATAATGTAAATTACTTATTAATACAAAGGAACTAGTTTCCACTTGGAGAATATCTAATTTTACCTCGAGTACCTAGATGTGAGTCTCTGAATACTCATGAAATGTCCACATGGTACATGACACAGTACTTGAGGTTGCAAATGCATGGGAGAATATGTTCTGTGAAAGGCATAATAGATCAGATGGGAAATGTAAAATGATCATTAACTTTAACACTGTTTTTACTAGGGGATTTATCCTGATACTATAGATTACACTTAAGAAAGCAATGGAACTTATAAATATAGGGTGCTTTACAGTGAAGGTTGGAGTAGAGAGAAGACTTGTAACATTGTACCTTACTGCTTTTATTTTTATTTTTTTAAAAGATTTTACTTATTTATCTTTAGAGGGGAAGAGAAGGAGAGAGGGAGAGAAATATCAATGTATGGTTGCCTCTCATGCGTCCCCCGCTGGGAACTGGCCTGCAACCCAGACATGTGCCCTGACTTGGAATTGAACTGCGGTTGTTTGGTTCACAGACCCATGCTCAATATACACTGAGATACACCTGCCAGGTGTACCTTATTGCTTTTAAATTAAGAATTGCAATGATATTTTTTGCAAAGGCTCTGAGTGATGGTTGACTGTTTATATCACACCTCAGAGTATTTCTGTGGAGTTCTGGGAGAATTCATTCAAAGCCATGCTGAATTTTACCTAGAAATTGCAATTACTGATACCAAGAGTATGTGTAGAGTCGCTCGTAGTAAAAAATAGAAATTTGTCTCCTCTCATGTTAGCCTCCAGGGTTATTAAATCTGGTTGATTATTAAATCTGATGCCAAAATCATATGACTTTCCTTATCCACTCTATAGTTGTTTGGGGACTGCCAAAAAGTAGACACTGGAAAGCAGTCTCCCACCAGGAAAGCCCGTGGAGTGAACGTCAACTGTGTCTAGGATGGAAACATGGGTCCCAGGGACAATTCGATATTCCCCATCATAGAAACATACCTGGTTTCTACTCTCCATGTCTTCGCATTCTCGATTACCTGTGTAGAAGGTGATATTTCAATATACATATATTTAGATTTTCTGTGTATTTGATTTTATATACTCATATCACACGTGATATAGTTTAAGTGCTCACTAATTATTAATACTCAGTGTGAAAAAAGTAAGCATAAGTGGTCTTAATATCAAGGTAAATGATTAAAATGAGACAATTTGAGATTTTAAATTGATTTTATTGAGTCGTTCAACTTTTGGGAGGTATCAGATATTCTGCAAAGACCCAGGAATACAAAGATGAATAAGTCATAGTTTCTGCCTTAAAGCAATACATCTCATGGGAATGACTTTAGTCAACCGTGTAAGCTCATCGAGAGGGTCAACTTGACTGATAAAGCGTGATCCGTGTTTTCTTATCTGACTCAGAATATTTTGGGATACGACAGAAATAATAAGCATTTAAAAATAGATTATGTTTGCTAGGTGCCATGCTCTATGCTATTGTTTAATCTTAAAACAAACACTAGAAACAAAAATAAATACATTGAGTCATTTGAATCTCATTACAAGTCTCTTGTTAAGTAAGGTTTTGTATGGGGATAGAAAATTTTGGACATTGCAGACACACCATACAATTTAATATAAGAAAGTATGTGGTAACTAAAATACTTTACTAAAAAGGATATTTTAATGTGGCACAGATTTATTTGATCTGTCAATCCAATTGTGGGAAGTAATAAAAAATAAACTGTACATGAACAGAGCCCAAAAGAGATCATCCTGACATTATTAATTAGATCTACATGTACAAAGTAGTTTTGCAAAGTAGCAGTACAAAGTAGTTTTTCCTTCAATGGCAGATATTAATTCAGCCTGCTGTTCCTTGAAAGGTTAAATGAAACAGGCATCTGTGGTTGTGCATAAAAGCTACTATTTAGCAGGCGCAGGAATCAAGGCTGATTTTCGAAGGATAGTTTACAAACTGGGTAGAGAATGGACCTGTATTCTTCTTTTTAATACAATTTAAATATCAACTAGTATGACTATGTTTATACAGTTTAAATTCTTCATTTAGCTTATACAAGGTCTAAGAAGGGACTGAAGCTATGTGAACTTGTCCTCTAAAATGCATCATAACTAACTTTTTTCCCTCTTCACTGAAGTTAAGAAGAAAGCATCTTAAATTGCAGGAGGAAAAAACTAGTTTACTGGTTTAGACACAGATAGGAATTTCTTGATAGCTTTAAATCGAGAACTAGCTATCAAAGAGGTTTTAAATTTTTCTTTCTGGGTGCCTTTTAAGAATGTAATAGATAGTAACTCAACCTGGATGGTTTAGGTATAGTCATTTCTTGAAAGGTATATACAAAATGATTTCCCGAGGTCAGTACTGCTCCATAATTCTGTGCTTTCATTATCCATTTTAAAATTTGTTCCATAAATTGCTTGTCCACTTTTAGGAAATTGCTATACTTCCTAGAGGGAAGGTAGAATCAAGATTCTCATAAATTCAGTGATACTGTATTGTGGAAAGAGGAATGAATTAAGTATCAAAGTATTAAATTCTGTCAACTCTTCATAATCTCCATCCACCGGGGCTTTAAAATCTTTTATTCTCTCTATTTAATTAGGTATACCAGACATGCATATAATTTTTGTTTATATAACACAGCAGTACCTCAAAGTGAAAGGTTTTGAGTTAAACAGTTATTCCCTTCCCTAAACACTATATATACCAAGAAGCTTAGGACCTAACCTTGAGTTGATCTACTGAAAAACATCAAGAAACACATGAAAATTTTGCGGTGTCACAGGCAAAAAACAAAACAAAAAAACACAACAAAAAACAAAACATAAAAACCTCTGACATCTTCCCACTTTTACTGAGCTAAATCTTTAAAAAAAATAATGCAGAGATGTTTCAGAACAAGAACGATTGTTACCTTTTTCAACACTCTGGCCAAGGTTGAAGCAGAAGCAATCTCTCATAGATATTAAAATTAGATTTATGCCAGTATTTACTAATGGGGCACAGATGGGTAAATTGCATTGCTTCTACCATTTTGTTATGGGTGTTTGGTGATATTGTTTAAATTCAAATATGTATTTTCTTTTTTAAATGCCCTGAACAGGGTTTTCATTTACACATTACATTTGAAATTAGCTTGAACATACTTTCCAATACTACCATCCTCGGTTTTCTTGATTTTTCATTGTTGCCTTTCTGTCTCTTTGTATTTACAGTTGAAAAGTTGATGCCAAATTTTGTGAAACGTGTTCTCTTCCATGCTGAGATCTTCTGTGCCAACAATTTCCCTGGAGCGTGTGCTTTAGTAATAAGCCCCGAAAATGGGAACTGATAATGGAAATACTGGCAGCCTTTATACAAAGGGGTGCAAGCCTGTGTTTCTGTAATTAGGAATGTGATTAGACCGAAGAGATGCTTTTGGTCTTTAATTTCAAGCCGTGAAATGAAGGGATGTGAGTTTCTCTCAGTTTTGGCAAACAGTAAATTTCAGTCACACTGCAGCTTTCTAAGTCTGGTCACAAGGAGCCTGTTCTCTGAATTCGTTTTCCAAACAAATAGTAACTGTGCTTTCTTATTGTGTTTGTAACCACAGCTTCATTTTAAAATAATTATGTCCCTAATTGCCTTCTTAATGTTTCCAGGTTTTATTCTCTAACTTCTCCCCACCATTTCTGGAGTTGAGTGTCTAGCTACCATATAAAGCATAAAATTACACAATAATAGCAATAATATTTACCAAAATACTTACTGTGTACTGTGCAGTATACGCAGTGAATTATATGTATTTCTCATTTAATTCTTGTATGAGAACTATGAAGTTCTTACTGCTATTATCCCCATTGTATAAATGAGGGAAGCACAATTATGTATTTTAACAGTAATAGAGTGCATATTCTTTATCACTGTGCTATATCACCGCCCTTTATTACAAAGTGCCCCATCTAAGGAAAATCATTTTACTTAAGTCAACTTAAGTTGCCTTTGTCATTCATCCGTATTCAACCTCTTTCATCAAACAAATATTGACGCCTATTATGTGCCAGACATTGTATGAAGCTCTGGGAATGCAAACATGAATGAGTCCGTCCTCGCCCTTCAAGTACTTGCAGATCAATTAAGTAAATATCAACTGTGCCTAAGACAGTGGGTCCCAAACTGCGCACACAGTGGTCCCAGGCACCGCAGCAAAGGCACAGGGTGTTGTCAAGTCCTGTCATTTTTAGGGGAAACACAGCCATATTTTTGAATATTACATGAGCTATATTCAATTTATTTTTAAATGGCTACTAAATTAACAAATACTTCTCAAGATGATTAAACATAATCTTCAAAAGAAACTGTTCAGTCTTTCTTTTGGAAAAGAATACTATGAAAAAAATTACTAAGGACACCACGGGCAGAAAAAGTTTGGTAATCTCTGGCATAAGGAAGGCCGTTTGATATTTCCAACAGAAAAATTTAAAGAATCCAACAAACAAAACTGAACTAGGGGACTATTATAGGAAGTTGGGGTTCAGGAGAACTTAATGGGACTGTGACATTGATTTTGAAAGTGTTATCCAGTTGGGTAACTTGTATATTTTTCTCAAAAAAGTATTTAAAAAAAATCTAATTTAAAAGAGCTAGAGTGGCTTCAGGGTAATACTTAATTGGAATTCGAATTATAAAAGTTTTTAAGAAATAGGTCAAAATGCTTTTCTTTTAGTGAGATAATTGTATGAATTGGCTTATTCTAAATAATAAAAACATAATGGGCCACCAATCTTATTAATTTGGAGATGGAATTTTTTGATGCTTTATTCTATTGCTTTTAACCTTAGGCAAACTGAATGTATTGAATAGGAAGAGCACATTATTCTGTCACTTTAAGAATATATGATTATAGCATCTCAGTGGATGGGTAGGCATTTCATAGAAAAATAACTCTAAATCTGAGGGGGAGATGCATTTGACAGTTCAATGTCTACATACTTCTGGTTTCCTCTAGCTCAGAATTGCTGCAAGCTTCTCTAGTAATTTGAGGCCTGGAGCATGTTGAAATTGCTAGAATGCTCTCCTGGCTACTTTTTCATGAAAGGATGATTATGTGATGCTAAGAGAATTTGTTGACAAGAGGTAGAATTTTTATTGCGCCAATCTGCTTTCAGGGAAAAGAAAAAGAGAATCAATGAAAAATACCTGTTGGATCATTTTCTGGAAGATTAGAGAGATTACCACTGGGACTTGCTCCCATTATCTCAGTGCTAAGACTTAACTATACTTTTCATATCACCAAGTGAGGGAGTGAAGGATGAGAAAATATGAGCGATCCACTAGGGAGAACCTATGTAGGAGAAAACAATATTTATAAAAAATATGATTACATGCAGGATGGTGTTATAAAAAGATCACTCTAACAGAAGATCCGGAGTCAACCCTTGTTTCTGCCATTTATTTAGAAATATGATCTTCGGCTTGTAACTTGACCTTGTTGAGACCCAGTTTTCACAACTGTAAAAGAACATTGTAGAATGGAATAAATGAGACAATAGAGGTGAACTAGTTAGGGCAGAGCCTTGTATATAGTAAACTTGATTGGTCACATTTGAATGCTAGTAAAAGAGTGACTAATGAGATATACAAGTTATTTTTTCTTGTGTTATGGAACAAGGTCTGGGAAGTTTCAGTCCTTGTGTGGTGAGGTGGTCTCACACTTTCATTAGCATTTCTTTTTTTGCTTCACCTTCACCATCCTGGGCATGGGACTGTCAAGATCTCATCCTGGTTTAAGATGGTACAGAAGTTCCATCCATCAAACTCCGATTGGAAGTAGGAAGGAGGGGAAGAAGTTCAAATAAACAAACAAACATGTGACAGCTGTCCATGCTCCTTTAGATGAGGTTTTTTGAAGATCCTGCCTAACAACTTGTTATATACCTTTAGCTGTGGCTTAGTCACATGGCGTAACTAGTCTGGTAAATATCGCCCCCTAGCTGGGCACATGATTTCTTGGAGTTAAACACATTCTTGTTGGATAGAGTCCTCTTAGCATGAAGAGGATGGGCCACTCATGGACACTCACAGAAGCTCTCTATATTGCTCATTTAATGTGAGTCTTTTTCTTCACCACCAAACCTGTTTTAATAATATCTGCTCTCTTGGATTGATGAGAGAACTACATGAAATGATACACACCAAGTTTCAGTCATTATTTGCTGAATAAGTATAAAAGCATTAATGTTCAGATTCTATGGAATTCTTTAGCAGCTACTATCTTTTTAAATTCCTGATTTCTAAACTCTGGTCA